>JAHDVE020004708.1:0-85521 GCA_022606495.2 Halesus radiatus | reverse complement strand
AAGATGCAGAGAGGTAAATTTCTTGTCAAACTAATAAATACAGTAATATATTATACTGCTTTTTTACTTACCACAATTACATTTTCCATTTGTAAGTAACAACAGAAAACTACATATTTTCAACAGATATTATTATTTTTTCAAACACTGTCCAAATGTTTTGTCAAAAAATCAGCACATTAGACCAATTGTAAATATGCTAAAAGGTTAAACAAAACACGACCCCTCATTCTGGAGAATGACTCGCGGTAATTACTGTGTTTTTACTTACCACGGCAGTATAACTGCATTTAACTTCTATAATTGAACTTGAGCTCGCGCTCGAGTCTTCGTCATCAGTCATCAGTCATCACCCGGGCCGGCCATTAGCGGGTCATTCACGAGCGTTCTTTCCGGCGGGAATCAAGGTTGGAGGATGGGAGAGAGGGGAAGAATGACGGTTTTGTAGTCCTCTATTCGCATCCCCCTCCAACGTGACGGTTTGAACCACTTTTCAGCGGAGTCTGTGCGTCGTTTTCGTTATCATTTCGTTTCATTTTAAACACGGAAAAACATGGAGATTCCGTTGGCTTTCCTTCTATAACTAACCAACTAACCATCACGCCGTTTCTCCGCAGGGGTAGGCAGAGAGGATGGACCGCCAAACAACTCGATCTTGGCAAACACTTCTTGCTTCATTCACATTCATACATCGTCTCATACATTCTCTTCTATTATTCCGACTTCTGACATGGCCCGACTCGGCTTTCACATTCTCGTCATATATTCTTATTACATTCCTTTCTTCGTTCATTCGCTCTGCATGCCCAAACCATCTAAGCGTCCCTTTCTTAATCTTACTCATTACGCTTTTATATCAGCCTTGTATTCTTTACGAATCTCAATATTTTTCACACGATTTTACGTGGTTTTACCACACATTCGTGTCAGAGATCTTCTATAAATATAATAAAATAAAATATTACAAAACGTTAAATTTTTAGTTATAAAAATTGTTGCTATTTTATTTATAGTCCTTGCTTTTTGAGACCTTAAGTATTTTTGTTGTACCCAACGGTGGTGTGTCGAGTTGTTTTAGTTTGATCTTTTGTGCCAATGCTCAAACACGTTCAAAGCTCACGATAACTGTACTTGGTACCTGGTAACCTTGAGAACGTTTCCGTTTTACTTTATTACAAAGCATTGATACTGATCACTTCAGATTACCTTTGCAATACCAAAGCTTAATTCATAGTACGATCCTTACCAAAAATATTCTAAAAAAACACTCTTGTATCATTAGCATTTGTCGCCAACAGTAATATTATCTTTTCATAATATAAGTTTATTACCTATTTATTTTTAAATGAGCCACTTGTGGCCCGATTCCGGTTATTTTGTGAGGATAAGATATTGTCCTTATCCTTAGGGTTGAAGACATTTTGCTTAATGGCGGTTCCGATTCCACGTCGATAACAATACATTTTTAAAGGAGTCTGTGGTTTCATTATCACAAAATTATTACAAATTATATTCCCATCACACGTACTTAACACGTGTAGTTTATTATTACTTACTTTACAGGTGTGGTTTATTATAATTTTTAGAATTGAAATCATTTTTATCTGACATTTCGGGCTTTTGGAATAGGTACTTTACAACCATCGTAATTCGGTTAATTTAATAGCATTATTCTGACGGCCTCCATGGTCGAGGGGTAAGGCTCTCGACTACGAATCCGAAGGTCGCGGGTTCAAGTCCCGGCGTGCGCAAGTAATTTTAATTTAATTAATTTGTGTTGTTTCGTAATTAATT
The DNA here is from genome assembly GCA_022606495.2 of Halesus radiatus. NCBI lineage: Eukaryota > Metazoa > Arthropoda > Insecta > Trichoptera > Limnephilidae > Halesus > Halesus radiatus. Next base: position 83,727 of record JAHDVE020004708.1, on the reverse strand, counting down.
TATTTAAAAATAATATATAGTATATGTGCGTTCGTTCCAGAGTGGAAGATACTCTCAGTATCGCCCTGGTGAAAGACCACCATTCAGAATTGAAACGTTGCTTGAAATGGCTTTTAGCCGTGTTTGGTGACCAGATCTGAATAGCCAGGTATTCCCCCTTTTCCCCACCTTCCTCTCCCCCTTCTCCTTCCTCTCCCCAATACCTTCAGCCTCACAACATTCCCCAATTGGGAATGCCATAGTCTCACTGGCTCCAGACGGTTGGGAGCAGTTTGGGACTCTTGTGCGTTATTCTTATAAATAATAAAATTAAAAAAATCATCTGATAAATTAACAGTGGCGCGCGCTCTATGAAAATTACTTTTTGAATAAAATTTTGTGGTACTTTTCCAATATCGTTTAATGTCTTAATTTGGTTCATTTTTCTTAGGGTAGGCACAGATTTTTCGCCAATTTACATCACTTTTATCTGACATTTCGAGCTTTTGGCATAGGTACTTTACAAACAACGAAATATCGTTAATTCGGTTCATTCAATAGCATTATTGTGCCACAAATAACTTACTCATAATGTTTAAAATCAATACTTACGATAATATTGAGTTTTCTATTGTTAAAACTAGGCAAATATCGATATTTTCAAGGAATGTCATTCGCTGAATGACGGCTGTCATTCGAGAGAACCGGAACCGCAGGTTAGGCGATCCACCGGCTAAAATTCCAACGAAATCAAACGCTCCTTATCCAGATGGCGACAATGTTGAAAGTCCCGCTTAACATCGGCTGCATGTTTCTATTTACACAAAATAACAATCATCAAAATGCGTGATTTATTCTATTCTGTAAAGCTCAGATATAATTATTAAAATGTTTTACGGTCATATTCTATAAAAACTCAATTTACCACGATGATCAATACGACAATATCGTAAAAGGGGTTCGTAAGTAGGAGAGTTTGGGCTTTAAACATTTTTTGAATGTCTGATACTATATTTTCTTCTAGGCTTATAAAAAAACGAATGGCCAAAGTGCGTTCTATTTGCAGTATTTAATTAAATCATCTACGATATTTCTAGGCAATCAAATTCTCAAATCGAAAACACTTCGATTTTGCATTACTTCTCATTGCATCGCCTTAAGCAAAAAGTCTCCAAGTCTAAGTATAAGGACAATGTCTTATCCTTAAAAAACAACCGCAATCGGGCCCCTGGTGTATGTATGTTGCACCACAGGCTACAACCAGAACATGTAGATACAACTTACATGAATAACGTGCGATATAAATTGTAATATCGAACAGCTTCGCACCAAGTCCGCAAAGTTGCGATACGATTATTATTTGTTTATTAATGTAACCAATTAAATTCTTTAAATAATTTATTTGCTCTAAAATGCCAAGAGTCGTGCAATTCATTAAACATCAATTATAATTAATACGACTAACCGGTAAGACTAATTGACAACTATTACAGGATTTATACTGGTTTAATATATCATCGAAATATTATTTAATAAATGATTTCGATATATTCAAGATTATTTTATTTCTACAAATAGTTTTTGAATTAGGTAAGCATTGCTTTTGTGCTATTATTTGTTTTCAAAGCTCTATTGCTACTTTTTATATAAATATTTAGGCAAAGAAATTGTTCATTATTGATGTAACGCCATTTTTGTAAAATTTCATTTATAAGATAAAACATGAATGGACAATGCGAATTTTTACGATATATTCAAATTGATACCTTTTATGATTGTAAACTATTTTTGAATAATGTTTTGTTGCTAATTTTTAGATTAATTTTTAGTTGTAGATTTTTAGTCTCTTTGTGGCGTCATTATTAATAAATTAAAAAGAATCAATAATAAATACTATGTTTAAAAGCACTGCATTTAATATGTAAATATCTACATGTTTCAGGAGCTAAGCTCCCCTCTTTGGGATAAACAATTTACTTCCAAGAAATATTAAATATATATTTTTTTATTAAAGCGCCCTTGAGGTGATTTTTTTCACAATATCGGCGCTATACAAATCATCCAAATATTTGTATTAATTTAATTATATACCCAAAAATAACGAAAATTGTTATGTACATTTATCTTTACATACGTTTTTACATTTATATATTTTTACGTACGTGCATGGCAGTAAGGCATGGAATTGGCAGAGGAAGGATGAAAGTAAACTGAATGCCGTAGAAATTCTCTGAGGCGAAGTGTGGTGAAACAATGTACGATCGTGTGGAAAACATTGAGATTCGAAAATAATGCAAGTCTGATGTAAGCGTAATGAGTAAGGTTAAGAAAGGGACGCTTAGATGGTTTGGGCATGTAGAGCGAATGAACGAAGAAAGGAGTATAAGGAGAATATATGACGCGAATGTGAATGGAAGAAGAAGCCGGGGACGACCGAGGAAGACATGGCACGATCAAGTGAAACAAATACTTGATTCGGGCCATGTCAGAAGTCAGAAAAATAGAAGAGAATATATAAGACGATGTATGAAAGTGAATGAAGCAAGAAGTGTATGCCAAGATCGAGTTGTTTAGCAGTCCGTCCTCTCTGCCTACCCTTGCGGAGAAATGGCTTGATGGATAGTTAGTTAGTTACATTCGTGCAATTACTTACATAATGTAAATTTATACACGTTTTTTATAAAAGCCCCAACAGGCGTAAATAATATATATATATATATATATACATGTATATATATATAAATAATATATATATATATATATATATATATATATATATATATATATATATATATATATATATATATATATATGTATATATATATGTATATTTATACACCGCTGTTAGTTATATATAACCTAAACTGCGATTTAGAAAAAAATAGCTAAACATCTTAGTTAACGATAATGCTTTTTTAATGCCAGAGGTCATCTTCTTCAAGTTACTACCGCAGTGCTTCTTACGTTTAATTATCTTCAGGTTCACAATCTAATATACTGGAATTGGGGGTTCCATAGTTCCACTGACTCCGGACTGCTGTGAGTAGTCGGGAATCTTGTGCGGTATTCACGTAAAAAAAAATATATATATAAAAAAACGTATATAAACGCACAACTTAAAGCTTGTGATGAGTTTATTCAAAATCAATGGGAATATATTTTGTAAAGGGTATTTAGTCTGACCCTTTTCATAAATGTTTTATAATTTGCTGACCGCAGTCAAAGTCACGAGACACTAATGTTGTCGGCAGTGAACTAGGCTGGTGTCAAAATGGATGTCACGTGACCTTTGCTTCCAGCCATCGAAATAGTACTTAGGGTAAGTCTATTTATTGTGACGTCAGTGATTAGAGCTGAAAGAAAGGATGAATCCCTCAATTGCTCCAACCATCTCATTATTACGCGTTAATCCTTCTTTGTAATTTTTTTTTCTATAAATTTGTAATTAATACATTTGAAAAAATTACATTCAATCATCCTATTTTGTTCATAGGTTGCCAATCTTATCAACACAAGAGTATGTATGAAATGATCCATGACTATGAACGAAGCACGCAGTGTGTGCCAAGACGGAGTTGTGTGGCTGTCTATCCTTTCTACCTCCGGGGAAACGGTGTGATGGCAAGTTAGTTATACCTTGTACATATTTTTGTTACACCATTGTAGGCGGAATTTTATGGATACACGGTTCGTGCTTGCCCTACCGCATGATGTGCAAAATGTCACTGATCGAATTAGCGTAAATAGAAAAAAATATTATCACACGCAATTTTATATTTTATTAGGGGTAGTTCAGGCAAAGCGGATGGTCAAATCGTGTACTTGGAGGTCCCAATAGTCGCATTGTGATAACAACATTTTATAAAACAGACCTCGCGACTTACTGATCTTTCGCAATAATTCCTGTCCTCATTGAACTCGCTCTATGTTGTGCAATCCTTTTCCTCGTTGCTGTATAGCGCCATGTTGCTACAGTGATGTGTTCACACGGCTCCGGCGCGCAGAACGCGATCTGTCGCGGCGGACAACAACCGCGCGATCGTCGCGACGGTCAGTGATATAAGAACGCCGCACAGGTCGGGATACCTTTGTAAGCGATCTAGTATCATGGTTGATTTTGTTCGGAATGAGTAGTTCGGACGAGGAGCAACTCATTTTTCTATTAGCTCTACTAAATAATAGAAAGAGACGATATTAAGTTGTTTATTTATTTCTCCTTCAATCTTATTCCATACTTACGCTTTTTTCATCACATTTTTCCACATAATTCGTTGAAAGTGTCGTACAAATAAACATGTTCTATCACTTTTTTCGATAAATAACTCCGTTTCATCCACCATCGCACAGATCGCGTGATTGATTTTGTAATTTTGTACAACTGTATCTCACTGCCCGCTGCGATCACGACTGGTTGGTTGCGACGCAAATCGCACTGTGTGTAGCGAGGATGATGCGATCTTGTGTAATACAACTAGATCGCCCGCCCGCGGCAGATCGCGTTCTGTGTGCCCGAGCCTTTTTAGTGTCGACTCTCAAACATATTACTTCATTTTAATATTTATCTGAAATAAAAGATGATATCATAATTTTACATTATGAACTTTGAAAAAAATTAGAAATTTGTTTTTATGTACATATCCGATTTTTTACACGAATGATGGCTTTGACAAATTTAACTCGATTTTAACTAGATTTTGGTTTGGTAGTACGGTCGTCAGTCATATATACGGGTATATGGTCGCCCGAGCGTTGCACCACGAAACAGCTTGTTCTTATAATCCAGCGATAGATCTTTGGCCTTAGGGGAGAATGTCATTAATGGGTTAAACACGTTAGTATTAATTTCCGAGAGGTGTTTAATTAATTCTCCAACCGCTTCATTTGGAATAACGAAGACAAAAAAACAATATGTTTTATAATATGACGATGTAACACATATTTTATATATAACTGCGATGGTAACGTAACATTTCACTGTCATCTCCCGGACAGGTGGTGAATAAGAGAACAGAACTGAATGATGCGAGAAAAGAACTTTTAAGGAAAACAAAACGAATTTGTTTTGCTCTCATCACTTTGATGGCGGAGACATGGATAATGTACATCACGCAATTCTATTCAAAGGCTTAGAAGCATTGCTCTGAAAGAATTTAAACAATAATTCTATTAATCTTTACACACATTTTTGTGTGTTTTTAGTGTGTACGAATATTTTAAAAAGATATTGCGACCGTCCTAGATTCAAAATCAAGCAGCGGACCATCATTTTTCTATCGAGTTTTCAATTTATTTAGGTGTCCAATACCCATGTTGTTACCATGGTTATATGCATTAATATAATATATATGTCGATGGTTTAGAGCATATTTATTGTATGTCCACTTTTAGGTAAATTTTAGTTATATATTTGTAAATGTTTATCTTTGTATGTATTTTGTAGTGTACAGACACCATGTCCTAACCCACACACATCCATAATTTTTGTAATTTCATAACTGAACCTGGTATAATAATATTTGATGAGTTTTTCTCAAAACTAATTATTCTGGACATACAATAAGTAAGCTTTATACTTTATACCATCGGTTTAACCCCCCTGGTTATAAATAATTTGATAAATATAAAATCCTTTATGCATACTGCCAGTCAGTTTAAAAAAATAATTTTTTAATTTTGTTCCTTTAGAAATATGTTTTATGGCATTATAATTTATATACTAACTAGCTGATATGTACCAGGCCTTGCTCGGGTACAATAATTGATTTTACAGCGAAAGTAACTATCTCCAAATAAAGAAACATTGATTTCAATATTTTATTTCATTCCAAAGGTTTATTTTTTCAAAATATATCTAATTCATTAAGTTCTTAAGTAGGTACCCACTCGTGTTTTCCATTTTGAAAATATTCTACCCAAAAAACCTTCTTCTTTTGAATATGCAATCTGTGGCTAACCAGAGTGTTGTATCTATGGACTAACTCAATACAACATGGCGGGTTCAATGTTTTTCATACTAATTTTAAAACGTTATAGCAACAGTTTTACTTATTGGGTTTCATTCAATCTACTTTCTAAACCTTACCGGCACTAATAAAACCAAACTGGGCTATTTTCAGCGAAACCGGTCCAGTGATTTTCGAGAACAGCGGGGACAAACAAACAAACAAACTTACATTGATTTTTATATATATAGATTAATGAAGTAGGTGCATATACACTTTAAAGTCACAGGCTTTTTTGTATGAAAAAAAACGGTATAATATGTTACCAAGGATTTTACATAAACATCTCGACGCTTTTTTGATTTTTCGTGTTTGTTTGTTAATTTCTTCTCAGTGCTAACATTGATTACATTTAGTTTTATAATTGAATCTACGTTGCCAATATAGTTAATAAAATGTTCTTCGCAATATATTTAAGGGATAACAATTTAAGCTGCACCTGTTGGTGTTTCACCATCTGGACCATTGTTGCTTCACTGAAAATTTTATAATATTCCTAGCGAATTTGACTCTAATAGCTTTTCACTGTTTGTCTTTTTGAACAAAAACCCTTGAGACATAAATAATTCAATTCGGCATTTTGTCTTTAGTGACAATCAAAAATTTCAAATGAAATATCTAAGGTTTCCAGGTAATTTTTTCTTTTAAGTATTAAACCGTAAAGCCTGAATTGCTTTCCACATTAACAGTATTTTGGCTCTCTATATATATATTATACTTTCTTAATATTTACTTATTATTATGTATGCATTATTATATGCTTATTTTACTATTTACTGATTATTATTTACTTATTATTATTTAATTTTTATTATTTATTTATTATTATTTTCTTATTAATATTTAATTATTTTTATTTGTGTATTATTATTTACTTATTACTATTTACTGTCCATTATTTACCTATTATTATTTACTCACTACTTTTTGTTAACAAATGTACGACCCAACTTAAAGAAGATTTACTGTCGATTTTATAGTTGTTTATAGTTGGAATAACTTTGGTGTTATTAAAAAAAATAAATTATATATCGTTCCACTAAAATTGTAAAGCCGCTCATGATGAGTGGCTTATGTTTTTGTTATTGTTTTTTAAATTTAAGAATAAATAAATAAATATAGCTTAACCTTTGTGGTCGTTCATTATACATACACTTACATAAATCTTTTAGCGATACGTTTTAGATCAATCTGTGATAGCTTGAATAAACATAATGGAAATTATGTGGATAATGGGATACTAACTGACAAATCCCTTTTTCTTCGTTTTGGTCTATCCATTGCTTCATCTCTTTCCCATATTTTCAAAGTTTCTTCTTTTAAATCATCGCTTCATCTCGGTTGTGGTCTTCCTGTTGGCTCCTTTCCCCCCGGTCTCTAATTCAACAGGCCTTGCACCTAATCCTGTTTAGTTCTACCATTCATTTTGTACCACTAGCAGATTAAAAACCCGCTGCTTTGTTGACAATGCACACCTCCGGGCTGATAAAAAACAGAACACTTTAGAACACACGTAAAAAGGACACAGTATGTTCATCGTGGTACGAATTGAATTGCAGACTCTTTTGCGAATGGGAAAAAAATACCATTTTTTCTATTTACGTCTATACAGCGATTAACATAGGACTCTAGGACATCAATGCTGTAAAATATCCGTGACGTGGGAATGGTCTTTAAACCATATATTTAGTCCAATTGGGATCATAATTATAACTCGAGTTTTAGTAGAGACACTGCTAATCAGAAATTGCGCTAATATCAATTCGAAGACTTGTTCAACCATTATGTTGTTTCTCTTGTCTTCAAAAGATCCCCGAGGATCACCGAGTTTAAAAAAAAAATTACGCCTAGTTTATATTCTTCCTCATTTTTTATTTAGCGAATTCTAATGTTCATTTCTTCTCTAGAGACTTATATCGTGCGACACAATTTATACAATTGATTTCTCTTCCCGTTTTGCCGCGAGAGAGGAGCTCCACGTTTCCCCGCATATTTATGGACCCCTGGGGGCTTCTCCGGGCTATTCCGCTCTATTCCTCCCTGTTCCACCCCGTTCCGCCCGTGTGTAGGAGGAGAGTAATGGCGAGAAAGGGTTACACTTATATTTTATGGCAATTAATGCTCTAAGACGTTTCTGGAACATAGTGTTGTTTGGATTACGGCTTTATGGAGGCACTCCGATCAGGATATATGTATCCAAAATCAGTAACTCAATATTTCTACCTTTATTTTTTGCAATATAGTTATAATTCTTCTTTCCTTGTATTTTGATCAATGTTCTGAGTGGTCGAGGTGTGCTTCACTTATGTTTCCATGAGAATCCACACGAGTTTCAGTCTTGTTTGTACAATATCGTAATAAAAGTAACAAATTTGTAAAGAGTAAAAATCAACATAAAAGTCAGAAGAAAATGGACAGAATATGATGTAGAATCATCTCCTTTCGGGAAGGACCACTAACTTCCTAACACTGTGTACCTGTACAAAATATGAAAAAAGTGCTTTTTTAAAGTTACGTCTCTTTACCGGTGTTGCAATTTAAAGTAATTGATATAATTGCCACTTCTTCCATTTTTTCTACATTCATGTATTTGTCAGACTCCACAAAATCATAATTTTTTTTAACGTTTTAATTTTTAAATATATGAACATGAAATGAATGAAACTAATTCGCGCGAATAATACCGAAACCTCATTCGGCTATCCCCCACCTCCATAACGCCGATTCCGGTAGAAACTCAAGCATCTCCCAAAACACCGAGTGGATAACTACGCAATTCTCACACAAACTCTATTACTTCCACTTACGTGGGTATTCACGTAACTCAAATTTACATGGCAATATACGAACAGGCTTAGGTTCTTAACGCCATGCTCCCGTATTTTTTATTGTCCCCCTAATGTTTTCGCAGTCGGGCGCCTCTGGCTTCAGCGTTCTGACAATGTGCCTGCGCCGCGCTCACTCGCTAGTCGCTACTCGCTACTCGCTAGCAGTGGCGGCTCGTGGTTATTCCCAATGGGAATTCAATCAGAATTTAATGAGCGAAAAAACAAATTCTTTCTTCACTTCAATTTGTTCATTTTTTTGTTAAATTTACAAATGCTTTTGCAAACTCCAAATATTTGCAGAGATGTAGGAAAGATAAGTTTTTTTTTGACTTGACAAAAACAACATCGCTTTCATCTGATGCGCACATAGATATTTTTTATTCCGAAAATCCGCCGATTTTCATAAAAGTTCGGATGCCACGTGCACAATTACGCTACTGGAAGGTGCACCACTCCAATAGTCGAATATTTAGGCTTTGGAGATAGAAAGGCACGCACCTTTCGCCGTACGACACAGGATATTTTTTGTATGAAATATTCCATAAGACATTTTTGTCCATGGGTGCGTTTTCGGTTCCGCTCTTACGGGCGAATGCAGCGCACTGTACAAAGTGTATTATGGTGAAATTTAGAAATTCATGATCACAGATTACGTTGTTTTTTAACAATTTAGAAAAAAAAACACTTAACAGCACGTGATGCTTTTAAATATTAAAATGAATTGTTTGTTGGCGCGTGTACGGAATATGAAATCGAATAAATCGTAGTAGGTTGCAATTCCTTCAATAAAAATACAACACACCAGCACATGCATACAAAAAACAATATTTTATTATACTACAAACAGTACGTATGGCTTAATGTATGGTATTTTTAATTAAGTGCCTTGAATGAATTGAGGTTTTTTTCTTTTAATATTCCGTATGTACACCCGCCAACAATCAAATTCATCATAATATCTAACTGTATTACGTTCTAAAAGGGTTTTTTTGTTCACCATAATATTATCATTTATGAATGTGATTTTTTTTAATTAAAAAACCTTTCTAACTTTTTTCCACTTATTTATTTTCTACCGGACCGGTTTAAAAAAGAACCCATAGATTCAGTTAATAAACACAATGTAATCCGTCTTCCAGAGGGTAATAGACCAACCCGAAAGTAGTCTTTAAAACATAATAAACAGTACCGTCAGCAATAAAATAAATTTCAAGTAATAAAAACAATATTAGAAAGCAGGGAACTCACTCCCGACATCCATGATTACGATAGATTTAGTATTCATTGTACCAGTCTGAGGATGCCCGTGATAGGTTGAAACCGGTCCGGTCGAAAATAAATAAGTGGAAAAGGGTTACAGAGGTTTTTTTAATTAAAAACATCATTTTAATATGGAATTCCACCATGAATTGACAGTTTCAAAATTGGAAATAATTATCATCTATGTTTGTCTTGTTCGTTGTTGCTACAGTTCACTGAGTACATATGGTCCTTCGGGTCGGTATTTCAGTAGCTTTTTAGGTTCGTCTTGAACGGTATTTACATTCGTAAAAACATTAGAGAAAACCGCCACTGCTCGCTAGTTGCCACTCGCGACCAGTTACTCGCTACTCGCTACTCGTTACTCGCTACTCGCTACTCGCTACTCGCTACTCGCTACTCCCTTATTCTCGAGTTGTGAGTAGCGAGGTCGGAATCAATTCGAGTTCTAAACACTGGTAATAAACGTAATTAGACTGCCAAATCTAACTGCCTACATTATAATATCATTTTACTTGCTGTGCGTAGGTACCATTTCCTTTAATGATAGTAGCGGTGCTCAAAGAGGCCAATTCTAACTCAGTTGAGTAATTTACATAATGGCTTATTTGTCTGCGTTCAGACTTGTAGAGAATTAATTTTTAAATTCTGTCTTTGAAGACAGTGGGAGAGAGAAGAAATTTAAATAAAAACATTACCTAACGAAACGTTTTTCTTAGGACAACCCACCACTTGGGAGGGGGGGGGGGGGATTTTAAGGATAAGACATTGTCCTTATCCTTCTGCGGTTCCGACTCTCTTATTCAACGAATGATATCCTTTAAAAATATCTATATTTCCGTAGTTTTTAACAATAAAAAAGAGTATTTACTTTAAACATTTCTAGTGTGTCATTTATTTCATAACTAGCTGATGTGTACCCGGCCTTGTTCGGGTACAATAGTTGATTTGACAGCGAAAGTAACTATCTCCAAATAAAGAAACATTCATTTGAATATCTTGTTTCATTCCAAACGTTTATTTTTTCAAAATATATCTAAATCATAAAGTTCTTAGGTAGGTACCTACTGCAGTTTTCCATTTTGAAAATATTCTACCCAAAACAATCTTCTTTTAAATATGCAATCTGTGGCTAACCAGAGACCACTCTGTATATCTATGGACTAACTCAATACAACATGGCGGGTTCAATGTTTTTCATATTAATTTTAAAACATTATAGGAACAATTTTACATATTTGATTTCATTCAAACTACTTTCTAAACCTTCCCGGCACTAATAAAACAAACTGTGCTATTTTCAGCGAAACCGGTCTAGTGATTTTCGAGAACATCGAGGACAAACGGACAAACTTACATTGATTTTTATATATACAGATAATGCTATTAAATTAATGAAATTGCGATGTTTGTGAAGTACCTACGCCAAAAGCCCGAAATATCAGATAAGTGATTTAAATTATAATAAACTACAAGTGTTAAGTATGTGTGATGCACCTATAATTTTGAATAATTCTTTGACAATTAAACCACAAACTCTTTAAATTTCGTCGACATGACATGTAATCAGAATCGCAGTAAAGCACAATGTCTTTAAGCCTAAGGATAAGGACAATGCCCTTTCCTTAAAGATAACCGTAATCAGGCCACAGGTTTCGATACAAACGTGCTCTCGTCAGGGCAGATATAAACGTGTCGACGAAAGCATTGTTATGCCAAAACTGGTTAGCATGTTCGTATAATAAAAAAAATATATGGTGACGTACGGGATTCCATTTGCTCCGTGCTTGACTGAGTATCTTTCATTCCATTTCTTGGGTACATGACTAATATATGCCATAGAGTGGCGAAGCTGTCAGTGAAATGACCATTTCTATTGATCTATATTTTCAATAGAAAATTATGAACACATGTAATAAACAAGTTTTTAAAAATACTGATTGATAGCTAAGATTATTTGTTAAAGATTCACTTGATAACTGCTTTTTTCGCTTACAACAAATATTTCTATATTCCGCTTGCCACGCGAATTCTGTGCCTATTACCCATATTAGTGCTGATATAAGACACACAGCTTGTAGCAAAAATTTTGGCTTGTATATTCCTCTTAAAATGGTCTACACTCACGATCCTCGTTGAAGTAACTGATGCATATTTTAATTAAAGGTGTTTGACCCAATGTAATGCCCTGCTGGTTTCACCCCTGGTGTTATACAAATGTTACGTTTGGCATAAAAACCGCATTGAAAGATGCCCACCCTTCCGATGTGGTGATAATTCTGAAGGCAGAATGCCTATTGTGAGTTGTGAGTTAAACCAGTTATGCGAATGGCATTGTTTCAGCTAATATCATGGACTTTGGTGGATGGTTGGATGGTTCCACTCCGAGTCTCGTAGCCATTATATTTTTCATGTTCCTATAAATGGAGCGGCATTCGCATGAAACGTGACCAGAATTCTTCTTGCACCTACCTACGGGTATTTCTACATTATCATCATGATTCTCGTATTTTGAATTCGGCTTTCTATTTTGGTTCATTTTATTTTTTTATAAAGAGTTACGGTTTTGATAGCTTGTTATTTGTTTGCGGAAAGCGGCCGACACGGGAGCTGTAACTTCTCTGTTAAATCTGATGTACGATTGAGACGCACAAATTTTAATTTAGTATCTATCTAATTTTAGAATATATAATTCAATTTTTATTGGGATAACTTATTGAAGCTTATAAAACTATCTGGATTGCAAATAATTCGGGTAAAATCTTGCCGTCACTATAGGAAGATAGCAGCCAAAAATTGGAATTAATTGAATATGATATTTTAATCATTGAAGAAGATAATATTAACACATCCCAAATGAACCACGAAACCGAAAAACAACAGAAATTAAAAAGATTTCAGTCGCATCTGGGACTCGAACCCAGGACCTCTACCTATCCGGGGTAACCGCTTAACCAACCTAGCTAATGAGACCAGTACAATTTACGCCATTTACACCGATATCATACTTCATGATCAAGATTTATTAATATTATCCTCCATTTTTAAATTGAATATGATATTAACATTTAATCATCGTAGAAAATAATATTAACATAACCTAAATGAAACATGAAAACGGAAAAAAACGACAGAAAATAAAAAGATTTCAGTCGCATCTGGGACTCGAACCCAGGACCTCTGCCTATCCGGGGCAACCGCTTAACCAACTTTGCTAATGAGACCAGTTCAATTTATGTCATCTTCATCGATATCATATTCAAGATTTGTCAATATTATTCTCCATACTGATATCTTTTTATTTTCTGTCGTTTTTTTTTCCATTTTCATGTTTCATTTAGGTTATGTTAATATTATTTTCTACAATTATTAAATATTTTAATGAGGTTTTTAAATCTCAATAAAAATAATTAATAATTAAAAATTGAATTATATTAACAGTTCTTAGATTAAATTATGATATGAATAAAAATAACGTATAGCAACAAGGTGGTACTAGCTCAGTGGATAAGAGTGCTGGTCCCGGATAGACTGAAAGGTCCAGGGTTCGAGTCCCAGATGCGACCGTTCCTTTTTTATTTTCTGTGGCTTTTCTGTTTCATTTTTCATTTTGCGATTTGGCAATATTTTTTTCAATTATTAAAATGCATATGTATTATAATTATGACATTGTTATATGTATTATAATGTAGGTTAGAAATTATAAATCATGCATTATAAAAAAAGATTCATAAATAAATACATGTAATTATAAATAACTACGCTCTCTGACTTCGCCACAGAGGTGATCACAAAATAATTTTTATTTGCACGGTGTTTGTGTTGTACGGATTCCGCGGAATTAAAGGAAAATCTTCGCCTGTTCTATAATGTATTATGCTACAATCATTTAAAATGCGAGAAGTTAGTTTTTACCCACCTTAAGAGGAACGGCTGCGCTGCTTGTTTCATACATAACTTAATTTTGGATTTGAGGCCAAAATACCCATTCAAACTGAATGATATGTTTTATTAATTAAAGGTTTAGTAAATATCTAGTACGGATGAGAAGTATTTTATTAATTTTTGTTTTAAATTATAAGTACATGCCATGAAAAAATTTTTTTTTCATAATTTTAGAGGCAACTTAGAAAATTATTTGCGGGTTTATTGTATTTTTTTTACTGTCGTATTTGCTATGTAAATATAATTACTTAAATAAAAATATAGCGCCCTTGAGGTGATTTTTCACAAAAACGACGCTATAAAAATCATCCGATTATTATTATTATTATAGAAACAAAACTTAAAAAAAAAGAAACGTTTTTTCGTGTAGATATTTTAAATTATATACGGCAAATTTCTGTTTCAACGTAAATTGGTCGTTTTTAATTTGATATAAAGTTCACTATAATGCTTATATTAATAATTTAAAAATAGATATATTTCATTATATTTCAAAACAGATGGGAATTTTTTTTTTAAATCGCCGCTAGCTCCCAAATAATTGTTAAAGGTTCCTCAAAAATAGCGAAAAATCAATTCCTTTAATGGCCAATATTTCATAATGTAAAACAAAAATAAACAAATTACTTCTAATCCGTACTAGATGTTTACTATACATTTTGATGAAAGAAAAGATTATTAGGTTTAGGTGAGTATTTTGACCTCAAATCCAATATTAAGTTTTGTATGAAATAGGCCGCGCAGCCGTTCCTCTTAAAGACTGGGGGAGGGGGGGTAATATTCACTTTCATCGTCTAAAAAATTATATTGGTATAATACCATAAAAAAGTTCCCCAACCCCTGCTGCAGTTCATCAATTTTTAAATTGAATAAATACTTCAGAGTTTGAGTGACCGGTCCGAAATAGTTTAACATTTTTACAAATTTCAATTATTTGTGACGGAACCATAAAAGCTGAAATTGCCCGATTGTGACCGACTTATGAATTTCAAGTGTTTGCTCATAAGTAACGTTATTTTTTTGTATTTGGACCAATGGTATAGATTGCACTAGATGATTTTTCCTTTAGCAGGCAAACGAAATTATTAAGTATTGTGAAGTAATTTTTTTAGGAATGTAATTATAGATGGTGTATACATCGGTTTATATACATTTGCATTTTTGCACATGTGTAATGCATATTTGGGCCTATTTGGCCGTTAGTGCACATTTGACCTTTTTTGGTCGTTATCGTACATTTCAGCCATTTTATCCTTCAAAATATGAGCTGTTTAAATTATAAATGATATTTTGTCTTTTCTGAGGAAATGGATAATTTTTGTTCCTTTTGTAAAAAAAAAATAGATTTGTAGTACCATTTATAATTGAAATTTATGGTTTAGCTGCGTGTATTGTCATTTACAGTATTTGATAATACATACTAGAAATGATATTTAGTCATTGCTAGAAATGCCTTCCATGCAAATTTGAATGGAAAAAGATGTCGCTACTGACTATCGAATACAGAATACACTCTAGAATTCCTTTCCACGTAAATTTAAATTGAAGCCGGTGTGCCTTTGGTTTTAACACCGATATAGCCAATGAGAATACTGCAAATACAGCGCCCTGTCCGTCTCACACGGCCTGCATTATATATTGCCATTACAGCGCCCTTGAGGTGATTTTTCACAAAAACGGCGCTATAAAAATCATCCTATTATTATTTGATTGAGAAATGATGTTGAAATTTTTTTACGTATCGGAATTTTAAGGTCCGAATGGACAGACTTTTGTATCACGAAACACGCCCACATCGCATTTCTCGTGTTCTTCTTAATTCTATCCTTAGTACCTTTTGGTTCTATATCATTTAGCACGCTCTATGTCTCTCTTACACTGCCTGATATCGTATATCGCCATTCAATTTGATCGAATGAAAATTTCTTAACGATGATGAAACAAATTTATACAAAGAAAGGCCAGATTTTTTTATTTGATTTCTCGTGTTCTTTTTTTAATTTTTTGTCTTTATTCTATGGCGCAGGTTAATATTGCGCATCCCATGCCAATGGTTTGCAGTTTACACATTTCTATTAGATATTTTCCCCTTTGTGTCCTGCAAAACTCGCCCGTACAACATCTATTGTCATGGTAAATTGAAATTATCGCATTGAATTGACAATGACGTTGTATATTCAATCAAATTATCGGGTCGCTGACCATTTCACGGTGATCAAATGCTTTTTCGAAATCTATACCCGACACACGTTTTTGTTTATTTTCATTTTATTTTACTAAACATGCTATTTAATTATAGGAGAATGTATATTGTTTTCCACCTCTGTTGAGGAGGGCGTCGTTCAAAGATAAATTAATTTAGTACAGTGGAAGACTTTAAAATAACAATATTAGTTCAATTTTTAATTATTCATTTTCTTTGTAATCATTATAAAGATAGCTGCCAATAAGATGGGATTGAAAATGGAGAATAATATTGACAAATCTTGAATTTGAGATATGATATCGATGAAGATGACATAAATTGAACTGGTCTCATTAGCTATGTTGGTTAAGCGGTTGCCCCGGATAGGTAGAGGTCCTGGGTTCGAGTCCCAGATGCGACTGAAATCTTTTTATTTTCTGTCGTTTTTTTTTCCGTTTTCATGTTTCATTTAGGTTATGTTGATATTATTTTCTGCAATGATTGTACAATATTAGTTTTCGAATGCCATTAGCTTTCTCTCTTTCTCGTCCTTATTATTTTCAATAATTTTTTTACCTTAACTTTGATCTTTGTCTTTATAATCAATAACGTTTTCAACGTTAGGTTTGATCGTCTATAAATTCTCCTCATAAATAACTCCTGTAAAATGATTTTTTAAAAATTAAAATTAAAATTTAAAATTTGACCTAATCAGACTCAAGTATATAATTCACTTGATCGTACCATGTGTTCCTTGGGCGTCCCCGACATCTTCTACCTACTCACATAAGTGCATGTCATAGGGCGAACGGAATTCAACTGTCAAAACGTCTTATTGTTTTTGTCGCTAGTGGGCGCTAATAGTCCATTTTTGTGAATTCACCAAATTACGAAAATATAACGTCGAACATGCGTCCTTACCGCACCATCGTAAACGATCGCAAATCGGAAATATTAAGTAAAACAACCCACTAGTAAAAAAGTATAGCTTATTTACAAAACATTCTACATATTTTGGTAGAGTATTTAGTTAGACCTTTTTACAAATGTTTCATCATTTACTAGCCGTTGTAAAATCACATTAGATTTGTGGAGCAAAACGCAACAATAGCTTGAAATAAAATTTTCTGAGAAAATTTCGTTCTACACGGTGTCTGGATACTCGTGGCACAAGGAGGCAACTGGCGAATCTACCTCACATTATAGTCGATTTTGTGATATTACTTTTTTAATTGTGCTTTCGTTTTCGAGTAAATCGATTTCGAGATTGGATTTTTCTGGTCAATTTCAAAATGTTATTTGTCCTTTTTATACCCGTATTCCGGAAAATATAACTTAGATTATTTTTTACGGTTTGCGATTAACGAGATCTCGGCATCGATTGCTCGTTCAATGTCAGTAAAATATTCTTTACGTAGTAAATCACGTTTACGATTACGCCTTTAAGATTGGCAACTTATATTTTATTACCCATCCCGCGAAAACGCCGATAGAGTTGAAAAGCTTAAAGATTCGTGCTCATTCACACTGACAGCGCAATGGCGGTAACGAAAAAGTGTACAAAGTGTATCAGCGCGTACCCGATAGATTTTAACCATTGATTCCTGTATTAGAAATTTAAAAAAAATGTACTTGTTTTTAGCTGTCCGATGTCATTTTTTTCAATTAAAAACAAACATATTAAAAATTCTATCATACGTCGCCACTGATCACACTGCCACGCGTCGCAAGGGATCTCGTAATATGCACTCCGTTTCGTCTGTAGAGTGCTGCTGGAACGAGACGGAGTGCGTATGACGTGATGTGTTAGGTTGTATGTTCCCAGTGGGGAGGGACATGTGATGGATTTTTCGTAGTTGTTTGTTTTTAGTTGAAAAAAAGTCTTCTGATGGAAAAATGACATCTACATTTTATACTCTTAATATGCTCAATTGCTAGTTAGAGCTTGTCCGGTACGTGTTGATACACCCTGCATATGGGTTGTCAGCCTTATTTGCCTCACCGCCCACTTTTGGACTATACGTTTCATCAATAATTTTTTTTGTTTTTGTTTATATGTAAAGGTTTTACATGTATGTGACTTTAGTAATAATTTCCAAATACAAAGCGTAATTATAAGAACATTAAGTAAGTAATGCATATTATTATAATAAAATTACAAAGTCACAGCATTCACAGTCCTCCTCACTAGGGTTTCCTGTTCTGAGACGGCCTGCACTTTTTTTTACTAAAAATCCATTTATCTTAATTTGATTTTATGTAGTTTGCAAGTTCATAATCACTCAGATTTATCAGCCATGTTTTTACTCTATTTTTTAGGATATTAATTTCTGTATTTTTAAAAGTTGATTTGGTAAGGCTTTATAAAGATTTGCAGCATGAAATTTTGAGGCTCGTGCTCTTCAAGATAAAATAAAGAACCTGCTGTCTATCAATATCTTAAACAAAGAACAGCGGACATCCCTTGCGAAGTATGTAAGTGGCATTATGGATCACCTGGAGGCTACGGTGAAGGAATGTACTTCTCCATCGAAGCCAATGGAAACGGTTATCGCAGCTATAAAATCGCTCTCCACCAACGTCACCGAAATCAAAGCTAAACTGGACCACAATAACATAACTTATGCAAATGTCACAGCCAGGCCTAGAACTACGCAACAGAGTCATGCTGTAGTGATCAGCTCTGATGATCCGGGAAAAAATTCTGATTACTTGGACCAACTGATAAAAACGCATGTTGATCTTAGATCTCTTGGTATTGGTGTTGCGGGTATGCGAAAAACTAACAGCGACAAATTAATCTTTAAAATGGCCTCACTACAAGACAAAAACAACTTCAAAGCGGAACTTAGCAAAGGACTCCAGGGACAAATAACAGTGACTGATGGTAAGCAACTCGAACCGCTAATAATTATAAAAGGGCTGATTAAAGGTGCTTCTGATGAAGACCTATTGAAGTCTCTAGAATCCCAAAATAAAGGATGTGAACTAGACTTCAAACAAAAACTCAGAATTAAATATAAAAAAAATCATAGGAACAAACTACTGTGCAACGTTGTCCTTGAAGCGTCACCAAAAAATTGGAAATCTTTGATAAATGCTGGACGAGTAAACGTAGGATATCAACGTCTTGTAGTAGAAGATCAATCACCGGTGATGCAATGCTACCAATGCCTGGGTTTTGGTCACACCCAACGTTTTTGTACAGAGAAGATAACTTGCTTTCACTGTGGAGAAAGTCATAAATATGACACATGTCCCAACAAGGCGAAAGAACCAACGTGCTCAAATTGCACCGGAGTTTCAAGAACCCACCGGGCAACAAATCCAGATTGCCCACTCTGGAAGCTGATGGATGAGCGCTTCAGAGAAAGGATAGACTACGTGGGACACTGCTAAAGGCAACTTCAAGGAAAAAAAATGTTTCAATATACAAGAATACATCACTAAAAGCTCCTGTATGCGTATTATGTACATGAATGCTAGAAGCATTAGAAACAAAATTGACGAAATTGAAGAAACTCTAAAAAACATTTCAGAAACAGTTCATATTCTCGTAATCACGGAAACCTGGCTACGTAAAGGAGAGGAAACTTTTTTCAATATTGCCGACTACTCTGGAAATTTTGCTTCCCGTGAGATGGACAGAGGAGGAGGAGTCGCCATTTACATGCATAATACACTCGACAATAAAAAAATCGAAGAATGCGGCAGTGAAAATACCTTTCTAGGAATTAGGATTACGGCAAAAAATATTAAACCTCTAAATCTGTATGTTTTTTACCGTAAGCCGAACTCAAATATAACAGACTTCTTTGACTCTTTAGAAATAATATTAAATAAAAACAAACAAGACACATTACTTATTGGAGATTTCAATATCGATATTTCAAAAGACACTGATATTGCACGGAAATATATTCACACCTTGAAATCGTATAACTTTTATGTATGTAACACAATATTTCCCACAAGAGTAACTAACAACACCAGCTCGCTAATAGACCACATTATTACAAATAGGACAAATAGTTCCGGAAAAATCTCAAATATTGATGATCCCCTTAGTGACCATAATATACTTATATTGGATTATGAAAATTCCCTAAAAAACCTCCCCAATAACAGATCCGCAAGAAACCTATCAAATGCTTACAAAATAAATTATCAAAAATTAAATAACACACTTAAAACTTGTAAATTTACCCATTCGTCTGACGATGTAAACAAAAATTATAATAACTTCACTGACTATCTCCAAAATGTTATGAATTCGTGTAAAACAAAACTAAAAACTAATATAGGAGACAAAAGACCTAACAATACTCCATGGTTTGATGCAGAACTTGATAGGCTGATTAAAAAACGAAATAGCATATTTAAACTTTGGAAACGAAATCAAGGAAGTATTCCTTTGACAACAGAAAAAAATAAAGCTCGTAATACTGTCACCAACTATAGAAGATATATTAAAACTAAGTATTATACGAATTTGCTTAATGAAAACATGAATAAGCCACAACGAACATGGAAAACAATTAACTCCATTATATCAAATAGCTCCCGAAACCCAACAATAGCTTGTAAATTGCTAGTCATAAATGACGAAGAAGTAAAAGAACCAAAGGAGATTGCAACCGCTTTCAACACATATTTTCTCTCAGTTGGGGAGAGTCTCGCATCAGTCATAAAAACTTCAAAAACTGATTTAAATACCATCTACACGGCACCTCAAGCAAAACAATCTTTTAACATGATCAGGACAAATAAAACAGAAATCTTACGGATCATATCCAACCTCAAATCTAAAGCGGCAGCTGGTTCCGATGGTGTAACCTCTCTCCTTCTCAAAAACTGCAAGGAGGAACTGGTGGATGACCTCGTATTCTTAATAAATCTCTCTCTGTCAAAAGGTATCTTTCCAGACAAACTAAAAGTTGCAAAAATTATTCCTATACATAAAGACGAATGTAAAAAAAATGTCCAAAATTATCGTCCAATCTCTATACTTCCAGCTATCTCCAAAATTTTTGAATGTGTCATCAAAGAAAGACTATTGAAATATCTCGAACAAAACAAAATTCTCACCTCAAAACAATACGGTTTCAGACGACGATCTAACACTAAATGTGCAGCTTTCGATTTCATATCAAATCTGCAGAAACATATTGACCATGGAGATTTTACAGCGGCAATATTTATTGATCTAAAGAAGGCGTTTGACACGGTGGACCATAACGTATTGATCGAAAACTGAAACATTTGGGTATTGTTGGTACTCCTCTGGAACTTTTCAGATCTTACCTATCAAATCGCTTTTCGGCAGTAGAACTGGGTGGAGAAATGAGTGAATTGGGTGAAATAACATGTGGAGTGCCACAGGTATCAATTCTTGGACCGTTGCTATTTCTAATATATGTTAATGACATAACAAAGTGGGGCATTAAAGGAACTCTTCAACTTTATGCGGACGATACTGTAATTTTTTATAACAAAAAAAACCTAGCGGAACTTGAAATGGAAATGAATGCCGATGTTTCTCATCTCACAACCTGGTTGAGAATAAATAAACTGACCCTTAACGTAAAAAAAACGCATTATTTACTATTCGGCAACAAGAAAAATTCCAGCCTCGATATCAAAATTGGTGACAACTGCCTCGAAAAGAAAACGACAACAAAATATTTGGGCCTTATAGTAGATTCTCAACTCTCGTGGGATCTCCACATAAATCATGTAAAGGAGAAAATTACCCCCATAACTGGTGTGCTATATAGACTTCAAGGATTACTACCCATTCCGTTACTAACTGCAGTATATTACGCCATGGTACATTCACACATTTCCTATCTCTGCTGTATCTGGGGCTTTGCCTCGAAGAAATTGATTGCTGATCTGCAGGTGGTTCAAAACCGAGCCCTCAGAAATGTTTTTGGACTTCCATGGGACACTCATGTCAGGGACATCTACTCAGTTTCCGGTATCCTTCCAATCACGATCCTTCCTAAGTATGAAATCACCAGCACCATCCTACAAATTACTCAACAATCAACTCACACTAACGTCAAGCCACTTTACAATCAAGACATCCACAACCACAATACTCGAAATAACAATAAAATCCGCATTCCTCAAACACACACTACAAAATATGGAATAAAATCTTTAAACTACATTGCCTACACACTTTATAATTCGCTTCCAGATATGTACAAAACCATCCAGAAAAATAAAAAATCCCAAAATGATGGTATAAAGGAATACTTTTTAAGGATATTTAAAATTGAAAATCAGTAAATCCATATTTGTATATTTTGTTGTTCCCTTATATGTTTTCTCTTGTGTGTTGTTCTATTTAACTTGGCCTTATAAAATTATTTCTGTTTGTATGTGAAACTTGTATTTTTGATATTTTGCTGTCAATGTAAAATTGTATGTACTATCTCCTACTTATGTATTGTAAATTCCTCCCGTCCTAAAATGAGTTTTGAAACTCATCGGGATTGCTTTAGCAAGAAATAAATATATAAAAAAAAAAAAAAATGTGTTTTCCCCGTATCTAAATGATAATGTTTTCTTAATTGATTTATGTAAATGTGTTATATTATTTTGATTATGTGAACATACTAAGAGGTGAATAAATAAATTTTCCTTACTTTATTAATTAATGTTGTTCGATCATTTATTATTTTCTAATTTTTCAAGGTTTTTTCTCGTTGTTGTCAAGCGAGAAATGAATATTCACTACGAGGTATTCTGGTAATTTTGAAAAAGTGCTTTTATTTTTTGTAACATCGAAATTGTTCTCTAAATGTAGTTGAGAAATCCCCTAACGTTTGTCTCATATAGGAAGCGTTGCAGCCGATGTGGTCACATTTTAATTCAGATGTGCCATTGTAGTAACATTATTAAATTTGATTTACAATACATTTTTTTTAATAAATTGAGTTCTACGAATTAAACACAAAAACAATTAATGAAGACGAAATAGTTAAGGTACACTGTTAATCGTTAAAAATATAGCAACTCCATTGTTAGTTTCAACAGTAAATTGAACTATTGTTTTTTCTATTGAAAATTAATACTGGAGAAAATCATAAAATGGAAATAAATTTCCTAAAAATTGGGTTGTGTTGATAATTTTTTTTTGTATTTTAATTTCCTAGCGTATCTAAGTGAGGATCAGCGCATGCAAGCGGTAGTTGGTGCAAAAGAAAGTATTATTAAAAAATACATGCTTTTATTTTTATTGTACGACAGATTACTTACTCAACCATTCACAGTACAAGATTTCTTATTTTAATATTCTCAACATTTTTAAAGATAGGTACACAATTTTTTTATGGTTATTTATGTATAAATTAAATACATATACTGTTTTAGAAATTTCATTCAATAGCACCATTCCCCTTGTCATACTATGCTGTGCTAGAACATGTGCTCTGCCGTGTGGTATCGTGAACAAGTCATGGTGACGATTACGATTGAAGTTTTCATACCGAAGCCACACCGAATTTCTCCTTTGGCAATATGATGATTAAGGCGATCCACTTCCTAAAGTTCTAAGAAAATCACGCACTCCTTATGCCAGCGGCGACAAGACTGAAGTTCCCGCTTAACACCCGGCCGCATGTTTCGAATTACGTAAAAAAAACATCACCAAATTGCGTGTGTTATTTTATTTTGTATAGTTCAGGCATAAATATTAAAAAAATTTTCCTTCATATTCTTAAAAACGTAATTTGCCACAATGAACAACACGACATAATTGTAATAATATATTTTGAACTTAAATTTTTTTAATTATATAATTGAAAATACACTTTGTATATACCACTTTATTTAAAATATATAAATATTTCTAGATGTTTCGATAGCAATGCCATCTTCAGGAATAAATGAATACTAAAAAATAATTTCAAGTATAGAAAAATGATAAAAAATTTAAAACAATAATTTAAGAATATACAAAATATGAGCATAAACAAAAATGAATTAAAGTAGGTAAGTAACAGATCAAAAATGTTAATGACAAAATAATTATAAAACATTGAATAATACATTTTAATTATAAATATAAATAAAAATTATTATTATTAATATTAATATAAAAATAAATTTAAGAGATAGCTTTTTTTAAAAAATATTAATATTTAAGTTTTACATACAAATACAACTGGTTTACAATTAGATAAATTTGAAATTTTAGAAATAAGAAAAAGTATTAATAGCGAATTAAATTTAATAAATAATCAAATATTATTTAAAAATAGCTATCTCTTAAATTTATTTTCATATTAATATTAATAATAATATTTTTTTTTATATTTCTAATTTAAATGTATTATTCAATGTTTTATAATTATTTTGTCATTAACATTTTTTATCTGTTACTTACCTACTTTAATTCATTTTTGTTTATGCTCATATTTTGTATATTCTTAAAATTGTTTTAAATTTTTTTATCATTTTTCTATACTTGAAATTATTTTTTAGTATTCATTTATTCCTGAAGATGATAGCATTGCTATCGAAACATGTAGAAATATTTATATATTTTAAATAAAGTGGTATATACAAAGTGTATTTTTAATTATATAATTAATAATGATGCCACAAAGATATCAAGCATTTGAAGAAATTATTATTTTATTTTTTTTATGTTTGATACATTATTTTTTTTCCAGGTTTTAAAAAGACTAACTAAAAAAATGTCTAGTTAAATGATAATGCTAAGGTGTGCTCTACTTGCAGTATTTAATTAAATCATCTGTGATGTTTCTAGGCCATCAAATTCTCAAACTAAAAACATATGATTTTGAATTACTTCCCATTGCATCGCCTTGGGAACTCTACGGTTAATGGGTACTCATGATGACTAAAATTTTAACCGCTGGGTTTTTTGTATTTAAAACAATTAGGTATAAATAAAAGCTCCACGAAACACAGTTTAAGCAGTGCACTCAATAAAATAATGTCATTTGACGTGCGTAAGTAGCAACACAAACAATCTGCTAGGGATCTTAATTGCTTTTTAAAAGCTTCCGTCAACCCGATGTTGTTTGTTTCTGGGGGGCATATCATTGTTCCCACCGAGCCCACGCCCGCCAGAGGACACATAACCCGTTAATGACACAACGCGCTGGAAAATAATATTGCCACATGTCATCAAATAAAAACAAACACAACATTTTAAAATTTTCTTAAATATGGGGATTTGCCCAGTAATGTCCAGCAAAAAATAGGGCTTTCTTCGCTAAATCAAAAAAGTAGTTAAATCGCACAGAACAAATATTACATAGAACTGCTCTAATACGCAAGGGGAAGAAACCAAAATAAGTTGGTCAATTTAAGAAAAACAGTAAATAAGTAAAAAGGATCGGTTTGTTTACAAAAACTGAATATTTTGCAATAGTACTTAGTATGACCCTTTTTATAAAAGTTTTGTAATTTGCTTACCGCAGTCAAAATCACGCGAAACAAACGTAGACGGCAGAGAACTAGGCTGGTGTCAAAATGGGTGTCGCGTAACCTTTGCCCCCAGCCATCGTAATGGTACTCAAGGCAGGTCTATTAATTTGGCGTCAGTGGTAAATCGGAAAAAAAAAATGTTTGTAAGTATGTGTGATGCACCCATATTTTAAAATAATATCATGATAATTGAATCACAAAGTCCTTCAAAAATTTATTATAATTAACATTCAATCGGAACCGCAGTTAAGCTAAATGTCCTCAATCCCATCAGGCAATATTGGTATCAGGCCGCTGGTGATTTTTTCCCGAATAAGCAGTATTGAAAAAGCTAGGCGTACTGTACACAGCCCGCAGATGCTTTAATAGTATATAACACTTTGAAAAAAAAATGAAAAGGATCCATTTTTGCATGAAATTTTGTTCAAAATCGTATTTGGTGACTCTATGCTGCAGAAGAACGATATGATCAGGCCCGCTCATCTGCCGTGCGCCTACGCGTCCCTTCAAATCATTCTGGTATTTTTCTGATTTTCTCGAAGGTTCACATTTGGGATGGATCGTAGGTACCTAAGTAAGAAAACTGTATTACGAATGATGTAACTAATAATCAGTACTCTCCTTTTCTGTTAACTTAGCCATAAACTGTGCTTACTTAACGGGAAGTGATTTTGTTTTGTCACACCCACAACGGTTCAAGGTTAGAACGATAGGAAGTGGTTTGTTATTGATTTACCGATAAGAGCAGAGTGTTATGACAGGCATTATGTGAGCCACGTTTTGATTAAATCATTTTGACAATGTGTGCTTTTTTATGTTGCTTGTAAAATAATGAATCTGAAGATGTGAATAAATTTATCGATGTTCTTTTCGACAGCTTTAACGCCATTTTAGTTAGCTCTGTTAAACTTAACAATCAAAATCACAATATGAAGTAATTGCATACTAGTAAGGGGCATAATCGAAACATTACTAAAATGGAAAAATTCGTTTCGGAAACAATTAAAAAAAAATCAATAATTTATAATTAAAAATTGAATATATTTTTTAGACTTTTATAAAAAGTCAATAGATGTCTCATATAAATAAAAAATCGGATATTCATCCGAGACACTGTCCAGTTTGGAATTGTGTTCGTTAAGAATTTTGTAATCATCATAAAGATAGCTGCCAATAATATGGGAGTAAAAATGGAGAATAATATTGACAAATCTTCATGTACGGGACAAGATCTGTAAACTCTTGCCGCACGTTTTTAGAAGAAGAAGATCAGGCTGGCCACTTCGACGCTTCAGAGCAGGGTAGGAAGGAAAGGGGGAAATGCCTTGAAAAAGGCAAACGATTTCTTGCAAGGAGGTGGTGAGGGCGAAGAGAAAGTCACGGTCGGTTTTCAGGCCGGGTGAAGATGCAGGCGAAGTAGGTAGAAGGCGTGTTGAATCCGTGAGAATACTCTGAATTTTAGAAATGTACTCGTCGTTCAAGTACTTCGGTGCAATACCGTGCGGCGAATCGGGCAGTTTGAACTCGTGAATATTTCGCGAGCTGCCGTAGACTCTGTCAATCTTTGATCGACTTGATCAAAAAATTAGGATGTAAATCACGACCTTCTGCTTGAATTGAGCCTATTGCAATCTTCACCTATTTTTTATTAAAGAAACCAAAATTATTACAAAGTATGTCATGGGGGTCAAAGTAGGACAGGTGATACTTTGCCGTTAAATTACAAAAAAATGCATTGTACATACATAAATTGAGTAAGTTTACTCGATTCCGCGGGTGCTAATGAACAGATCAGAAAAGATCGTTTATTTAGATCAGTCACCGCAGCCGCAGGAATCGCTTACAAAGACAGACAATTTTGGCAGAACAATAATTTTGATAAGTTTTTTGTGGATCAGAGGAGCTCGACCAATGAGAGCCCGCTCTGTTTTCGGGACCGTCGCCGGGAGCGACCGTAGGGGTGGCGGGGGTCGGAGAAATGTCCCGTTAGCACCCAGTAGCGTCTCGGCACGAAAACGAGGTTCAGAGGCGTAGAAAAAAGAAAACGATAACGTGCACCCTATCATCACTTCTTCGAAGACCCCGGAACTACGCTTGTCGAAAGCCAATATGTACTGAAATGGGGCGTTTGCACAAATCCTCATTTTGTGCAAACATAACAAGATAGGGATGCGTATCTAGTCGCTTCTATCAGGTTAAAATTAAAGTCGGGCGTTGCACAATTAATTATTTGTGCAGACATAACAAACAAGACAGAGACGCGTATCTAGTCGCCTCTCTCTCTCTCTCTCGCTTGTGGTCAGGTCGTCTGTGTGAGCCTGACCATTACTACATGCTAGCTCGATCGAGAAACGTATCTAGTCGTCTCTCGTTCGAAGCTGCACGAACTCAGTAGTTGATTTCGTATCTAGTCGTACCACCTACTGAGTTATGTACTGGTTGATGTTATGCAAACGGAGGGTATTACAAACTTTGATAGTCACGTCTGGTATACTTCAATTTGAGATATGATATCGATGAAGATGACAAATTGAACTGGTTTCATTAGCTAAGTTGGTTAAGCGGTTGCCCCGGATAGGCAGATGTCCTGGGTTCGAGTCCCAGATGTGACTGAAATCTTTTTATTTTCTGCCGTTTTTTTCTGTTTTCATATTTCATTTAGGTTATGTTAATATTACTTTCTTCAATTTAAAAAAAAGGCCACTTTATTTTCATTTATATTTATGCATTATCGACCGGTTTAGGTTGAACTCAACCTTCATCAGGAAAGAAAACATATAAACTAAATTAACATACATAGATTTTTGTTTGAAGAGTGTCAATCACTACGTACTTTTGTTACTTAATTACTGCGCTACGTGTTTCGACACATCCGTGTCATTCTCTACCGTTCTTAAAACTAAATTAAATTAAACAAGTAAAGAAATAATTACACCTTATTAGGTGAGGGTAGTGGGAGTAGGAGGAGTCAAAATAACAAGGAAACATGGTTACAAGGGTAATTTACAGGGTGCTATTATTTTGTTTAATAAATTAATTTAATTTTTTTGTTTTTGTTTATTTCTAAAGTTTCTAAGGGCACACAGAATAAAATGTGTATTAATATTTGAATGTTTAAACATAGTTCTTTCTTTATTTAATTTTCTCTAATATATGATTAGCAAACTCGGAATAATTATTATTTCGTAAACAGATTTCATGTGTTTTAAAATGTTCTATTAGTCATACCTACATACCGTGCGTCACATTCATTACACGTGATGAAGTGTATATTCCGTTTTTTACTCATTTATTAGTCCTTGTTGTTAATTGTTAATAAATGGTGAAATTTCATTATAAAAATTAAATTAAATACACTTTTTTGTACTCCATTCCACTTTTATTTTTGACCGTGACCGGTTTCAGCCTGTGTCGGCTATCTTCAGACTGGTACAATTAATTCTTAAACTGTGGGTTGTATACAATTTTGGGTATCAGGGGTAACAAACCATGATTATAATTAGATTACATTTTTCAGTATTGTTACAGAATGATTTTACAAAACTTTTGAAAATATTCATAATATTACTTTAAATATCAATCTGGTTTATAAAATTATTACGATGGGTTACAGTTGTTTTTATTGTAAAGCATTGTAAATGTATCATAATACTGGTAGTAAAGTATTTAAAGATAATATGTAGTATATTTGCGCACGTTCCAGAGTGGAAGATACTTTCAGTATCGCCCTGGTGAAAGACCACCATTCAGAATTGAAACGTTGCTTGAAATGGCTTTTAGCCGTGTTTGGTGACCAGATCTGAATAGCCAGGTATTTCCCCACCTCCCTCTTCCCCTTATCGTTCCCCTCCCCAATACCTTCAGCCTCACAACATTCCACAATTGGGAATGCCATAGTCTCACTGGCTCCAGACGGTTGGGAGCAGTTGGAACTCTTGTTCGGTATTCATGTAAAAAAAATAACCCCAATTACTGAAAATCCTGTTGTTAACCTTGATATTGCAAGTAAGATGGGAAAATCCTAGAATAAACTCATTATAGATCGGTATTCACCAACCTTTTATTATATAAATAATATAAAAACATCTTTACTTTATATGGGACATGTTTGACTTTTCTATAAGTCAATAGATTGATTCCCAGATGCGACTGATACTTTTTATTTTCTGTCATTTTTTTTTCGGTTTTAAGATTTGTTATTATTACTAGGTTTTGCCTATTGCAGTCCTGCAATTGATTTGTTATTTCTTTGTTATGCTATTGCGAAGTCAACCGCGACTGACTACATTGTAGGGAGGTGCGCAACCGATTTGATCCACTCTGAGCCTTACTGTCTTCGAAAGTCGATACGCTTAAGGTGTTTTTTGCCATGCCTACACGTTCCAGGTCCAATTTTGACTGCGAATCAACCTTATTGTGTTCGAAATCAAAGGGTCTTAAGGTCGATTTTTGCTCGCAGGTACCTTGTCTAAATCTCCGGCCAGACCATATTACTCCTTATAGTGTAGGGAATTAAGGGGGTGAATTAATCACCCCTCACTGAATTTCAAAAGTTGTCGTATTACTATTAATATCTTCTTCAATGATTAATCAGTATTGTATGCAACCATTGTTTTATTACTAACACTTGTTTGACAAATGTAACTACTTTATATAACGTAAGAAACCCCACTTAAATTAGTTAATAAATAAATAATAAATTCAGTGACTTCGTTAGTGATCGCTGCATGACATAATTCCGATGTGATTATGTAGCACGATGGATTTGGTTCAATGCACTGCGGTCCCAGAGTTTCTATGTACTCCCAGAGTTTCAGTGCCTAATGTATCCTTGAATACCAGTCGACTGTTGCCCGTTTCCTGGGGACACGCCCGCGGTGACATTTCAGGGCCAAAGTCCTCCACAGTCCACACAGAGCACACAACACGCGAGATACTGCTCGTAACTCACTCAAACTATAATTATACGCACATGAATGTTACATAAAGGAACTGTCGACAATACACAATCCATTGTTATGGTACAAAATAAATGAGACACTCTTACTTGTGTAAAAATACGATTAATTTTAAGAACATTTCGAAGGTTTCTCGGAAATCATAAATATTTGATATTATAATTTATTTTAATCTTTGTGGCTTAATGTTAAATGCATCAATCAAATTCCAAAGGATAAATAATAATCTTACAGTATTAACGTCCTAGGTTCCTGTGTTAATCGCCGAATAGACGCGAATAGTACAAATCGTAATTTTTACTTATTCGTAAAAGAGTCTGGAATTCAATTCATACCACGATAAACATACTGTGTCCTTTTTACATGTATTCAAAACTTTTTTGTTTTACCAACGTGGAGTTGCGCACTGTCAACAATGCAGCAAAAACGCACTGCAGCGGGGTTTTAATCTGCTAGTAATTATTATTATGGAATAAAGGAATCACTTTGTGGTTTGGCAGTATACTTAAATGAAAAAGATAAATTAATTTAAAAAAATTAACCACTTTATTAATAAACACAGATATCAACATGTTTTGAAGTGAAACATTCTTCACCAGGAATATATAAAATACTAAAAAATAATAATGTCAAGTATAGACAAATAATAAACATAGAACATTATATTATATTAATCAGTGAGAAATAGCTAGGATGCAGGCAAGATCTTCAAATAATAATAATAATAATTGGATGATTTGTATACTGCCGTTTTTGTTAAAAACCCCCTCAAGGGCGCTCAGGGGGATATTGTATATAGTTTTGAAATTACTGTCTGTATATGTATTTTCTCCTTAAATAAATAAAAAAAAATCAAAATAATCTTAGAATAGACAAATTATAAACATAAAAAAAAATGATTAAAGTAGGTAAGTAATTAATCACCCCTCCCTGAATCTCTATCTCTTCCCCACTCTTTACTAATCCCCAGTCATGCCTCCGCCCTCACTGTGACGCCTATTATGTATATTTTGCCATAATTTTGTAATATTGTTTAGTATATATTTTGGCCTGATGATGGAACGGTTGTTTCGAAACCGGTCGGCGTCAAAAATAATGGTGGTTAAAACAAAAAGGATATAGAAAATTGCTTCGACCTCAAAGACCTCGTTTCTACCATATATGAAGTTTGATATATCTTTCTAAAGGTGATGACCCCTTGGAATTACAAGGTTCCATCTGACACAGCAATGTTATGCGATGATGTGCTCTATAGAACGTAACTTTAAGACTCATTATCGCATAATATTACCATGTCAGATGGAACCTTGTTATTCCAAGGGGTCGAGGTCTAGCCGAAGGAAAACATATTAGAAAACACGCTTTAGGCACACAAATTAATTTTTAAATATTTCCAAAATAGTGAAATGTCGAAATTCTTAAAAAAATTCTATCAATACCAATCAATCTCTCTGTAGGCACTATACATCGGCGAGTAGGTATCCACCCCTTGATCAAAAGCCTCTTTGTATAACTAATAAATAATATTATGTGCTATCCAGGCGGATGTATTCGTGAATATTAACCCCGGAAAGAAAAACTTCGCCCTCGCTTCAGTAAAGATTGATAAATGATCCACCCATATGGAATACGTAATTACACCGCAGAACCAAATTATAAAGAGGAACTTCAAAGAAAACACCAGTGATGGACATTATCGAAACATTTTCATAATCGAATCGTTGCCGAAACGGTGATTTCGATATTCATTTAATACTTGCAACGTTCGTATTTTAGACATGACTCGTGTGCTAAGTTGAGTTGCTTGACTAGGTATGTAATGCGAATCATGCCACTAATTGGTGTATTTGGTAGAATAGCTCATATTTTACCAAAACACGTTAAGAGGGGCCTATACTTTAGTTCGTATTTTGTTTTATACCTATACCTTATAGAAATATTGCGAAACACTCACAATACATAATTGAATGCATTACAAATAATACAGAAAGAGTTATAAAAAACTTTTCAATTATAACCAACACACCCCTATAAAAAACACTATTCCAAGAAATGGACTTGCTGAAAATCATAAAACTGTACGAATATAATATATGATTATTAATCTACAAAATACCAAATGGACTTATACACACGAACACAGCATTTATACAAACATCACAAATACACGAACACTACACAAGACAACATAATAAATTGTACACGAATACAGTAAAGACTGAATGTGGTAAAAGAAGCATAGGCCACGAGATTGTACTCGTATATACAATCTCTTTCCCGATGGCCTGAAAACGGAGAATCAACTAAGAACATTTAAAAAAAACTGTTCAATTTCAAAATAAGTGAACAAAATAATGATATATAATGTAAAATAATAATAAATATTGTATACATAATGTAAGATAGGAATAATATGTAAGATATATAAATAATATATTATAATATTAAGTAATATGATATATAATATAAGTACTCATATGTTTATTATATGTTAATATTATCAGCCATTTTGGATTAGTGGTTTGTTTTTGGCAACTAGAAAGGTTAGTCAAGTTTTGTGTGTTCTTCAATTTTTTCTTTTTATTATTTTAGTAATAAATCGAAAAACATCGATTTTTTGGATTTTTTGAAGATATGCGGATAAGGACATAGAAAACAAAGTAAATCTAAAATTTCACTTTAATCGGACTGATGATGCCCCAGAAAACGGGTATCAAGTTCCGACCAAAACTAGGAAATTCCTCCATAGGATTAACAATTATTACAATTATTAAAAAAAAAAATTCTAAAAAGAATCAATTTTTTTTAAGAATTTCTGATGAGGACATAGAATAAAAAGCAAATTTGAAATTTCACTTCAATCGGACTGATGATGCCTCAGAAAACGAACATAAATAAAAAATCGAAGAACACCCAAAAACGTGACTAACCTTTCCAGTTGTCAAAAACAAACCACTGATCCAAAATTGCTGATAATGCTAACATATGATGAACATATGTGTACCAACATAACAACAAAAAAAATCGATAATCGAATGTACACATCCCGCGGAAATTCAAAATCCACCTTTTCTTTTGAACACACCTCGTATGTATGTAGTTAAGTTAAGAAAGTGACATAATTATGTATTTCTTTTAACTTAATAAATAATAAATTAGATTAAATAAAAATCCATGATCTCTGGGTTCACAACCAAGCAGATTTCTGCTCTTGCCCAGGACATTCAAACGTTCGCCACGCCATTGACTCACATGAGCACTGGCGCTAGCGTCAACCCCTGCTCGGCCCGATAGGAGGCGGCAGTGGCTCACTGGCTGCAGGGGCGGGGTCGGGGCGCGGGAAGCACCCGGTAGCGCTCTCCATTAGCGGTTCCATTACTCAGGAAGTTTGACAGGCGGTGTCGCGAAATGGCGCCGATACCCGCGACAAATCTACTCGTGTATGCCTGGCCCCGGCTGGCGATATAAAGACCAGTGCTTCAAGTTAGTACATATCAAATAATGAGGTTACAAAATAATTAAATTAAAACCAATTGGAAACGGTTTTTTCTT
Organism: Halesus radiatus; assembly: GCA_022606495.2. NCBI lineage: Eukaryota > Metazoa > Arthropoda > Insecta > Trichoptera > Limnephilidae > Halesus > Halesus radiatus. The sequence goes on along the minus strand of JAHDVE020004708.1, from coordinate 49,547 downwards.
TTCTTTCAATTTTGTAACTATGCTAACCGTATTATGAACTTGTTGTGGGACAACTGGATTTGAGAACTTTAAAAGTAAACAAATATGTACATACGAAACTCTTCTTATTTTTTTTAAAGCTACAACGAATTTAATAAAGCCCCCTCTCTAGAAGTGATTTAATCACTGAAAGCCGCTATAAATCTGAACTCGACTATTATTATTATAGGGAAAAGTAAGTTATTTTATGATTATTTTGTACATACATACGCTTTAAAAGGCTGATGCAAGCGTAATGAGTAAGATTAAGAAAGATACCCTTTGATGATTTGGGCATGTGGAGCGAATGACCGAAGAAGGGAGTGCAAGGATAATACATGACGCCAATGTGAATGTAAGAAGAAGCCGGGGAGTTCGAGGAAGACATGGCACGATCAAGTTAATCAAATACTTGAGTCGGGCAAAAAAAGAGAATGTATGAATGTGAATGAAGCAAGAAGTGTATTCCAAGATCGAGTTATTTGGTGATCCGTCCTCTCTGCTTACCCTTGCGGAAAAAGGCGCGATGGTTAGTTAGTTTACATACACCTTCTTCCTCTCGTTTTATTCGGATCGGAGACCTATCGCATTGATAAGGCGCCTCCAGGCATCCTGTCCTGTGCTACGTCAACGACATTCGTCCATAGTAGGTCGCTCAGCCTTGTTTCTCCCACCTGCGTCTGGGGCGGCCCACTGGATGTCTTCTCTCTGGAATAGCACTCAGAATTTTCAGTGGAATTCAACCTTCTAGCATTCTTAATGAGTGCCCTAACTGGCTTGGTTGTGACTTTTTTACGAAGAACATCTCGGATCATCGAGCTTTTTATTCGATCCCTTTTTGTGTCTCCTGTCACCCCTCTCAAAAATCTCATTTCGGCAGCTCGAACCCTGGAACGTTTTCTCTCGTTCAACACTCAGATCTGGAGATCATAAGTAAGCGTGGGGCGATACACTGATTTGTACACTGCCAACTTTTTGTCGATAATTAGCTCAGGTTTCCTTATCACTGAGCTGTAAAGACGACTTCTACCATGATAGGTTTTTTGAACGGCGGTGTCTCAGCAGGGTGTTTTCCAACGTAATTTCACCAGGGAAGAATGGGCAAAGGTGGCTGGTATTTTTAAAAATAACTATTTTTATTTTAACTCCTCACTTCTAGTTTTCAACCCTTGACCTCTGCGCCCGAAACCTAACTAGCCAGATGATCTTAGTTTTATTGACTTATTTTGATAAATCAAAGAAATGAATTTTTTTTTTGTAAATGGGTCATAAGCGATACGTTAATCAGGACCCGAAGATAAATTAATATTTAATTGACTATTAACACTTTTTCTAACCTCAGAAATTTCAAATTTGTCTAATTGCAATTATTGTTTTCTGCGTTTATCTTTTGTCTATACTTGACATTATTTTTTAGTATACTACTCGTATATATTCCGGATGAGGAAAGCTTCGCCTTTTAAACATGTTGATATGTACAAATTAATAAAGAGGTGATTACAAAGTAAATTTTAATTCATTTAGTAATAATGACGCCACAAAGTGAATACCAATCTTTTGAAGATATTATAGATTAATAGTGTTTTAAATAAATCGTCTCTGTGAGAGCATTCCAGTTCCACCACAGAGATCTGGAGGGAAGTGCGTTTTAAGTTAAAATTTGATTTCATTGATAATGTTTGATAGCGCCTCCTCAGCCAGGGAGCTTGCACATAGCAGCACACTCCCCGCTACAGTTCTCTGGTACGGTTTGCCTACGTCCACAGTGTCGCAGGGTGCAGATAACAACCCCAGATGAATTGTTCTATCTAAGTGTGCGACAAAATGGCTGATTTAAGTGTAATGAGTAAGATTAAGAAAGGGATGCTTAGATGGTTTGGGCATGTGGAGCGAATGAACGAAGAAAGGAGTGTAAGAAGAATGTATGACGCGAATGTGAATGGAAGAAGAAGCCGGGGACGCCCGAGGAAGGCATGGCACGATGAAGTGACTCAAATACTTGAGTCGGGCCATGTCAGAAGTCGGAATAATAGAAGAGAATGTATGAATGTGAATGAAGCAAGAAGTGTATGCCAAGATCGAGTTGTTTGGCGGTCCGTCCTCTCTGCCTACCCCTGCGGGGAAACGGCGTGATGGTTAGTTAGTTAGTTAGTTAGTTACATGACGTAATGAAAAAAAACAACATGTTTTTATATTTGAGTTAACATAGACATATTATACATAATGTAATTTTTAAAAAAAATTTGAGTCGTCTACATATTTTTTTTCTTAGATTAGATTTATTATTTTATTTAATTTGAAAATCAGAAAAGAATGACAGTACGTGGCGTTTTCGACATGAACTTAGCTGTTATTCAAGTTTGTCCAAACCACAGACAGTAAATATTTAGAATGTTCAATTTCGCTCAAAAAATTTGAAAAATCACTGATATTTACCCGAAAAATGCGAATTTCGCTTTAAAAACTGTGAAATGCGGGTTTTTTGCGTAAAAATTGGCGTAATTAATTGCAAACGCGAAATTTGCATGTCTTTACTTATTTGTCTCAGAAAATGTAACAAAGCGAAGAAGATTAGTATTATTCCCTTCATTTGAATTGTTACCATTGACTTTTCATTCGATGTACGAGAATTTGTGAGCCATCAAGGTCGTCCATATCCAATGCACTGTTATATATTCATAAATAAATCATCACAGATCAACGACCTATATGCCTCTGCCTATCCTAATATGCAAATGACTTTGTGTGGGCATGGTCACATGTGCACTGGGCAGGCCCAGCCAGTATCGCTTCACCTTCGACAACTGAATCTCTCTCAAGGTATATCGGATTGTTTGAATTCGTCTGCCGCCCAGTCTGGGCAGCTATTAATGAAGTGATGATGTGTTTGGTGGACCAGAGATTCTGTGATGAAGGGAGGGAGGGAGAGGGGAGGGGACGCCAGACGCCGTGACTTTTCTAGCCTAAAATAAACCAGAGCAGGTAGGTACTACCCACGTCCTGTAAATTGACTGCAGCGAGTTAAACTGGTCTGACTCACTTTATCCCTAGAACGACTTAATTATGTAAATCTGTAGAGATGTAAAAATGTCAAAAAGACTTCTCGAAATAGGTCGTCGGGCGAGAATAAAATGTTACTAATATTATTATTATTGGTACTGGCAATGTGATTGTTTACTATAGTAGAATTGTGCGGTTTTTACAAAAATGTTTTTTTATTGCTAAAATCGGTAGAATAAAAGGTATGGAGAAATCATTAATTAGATTTTCTTAATCACTTCGAATACTTTCAATCCAATGAAAAGGGTAGTAATTTATGCACTTTCATACAAAAGCTCTAATACGCACAGGCAAATCATTTTAGAGAGAATCTTGCTTGTGTGGTAGTGTACTGTATCCTAGGATTACTGCGGAGTAAGAGTAAGCGGCGCCACCCTACTTGTCGGGACTGTGTACTCCAAACGATGTCAATACTAGGCAATTAACCCTTCGATCAACATCTTTAACAGCCTTAGGAAGACTCTCTGTATCTAAACGCAATTGGAATACCAATTTCGGAGATCGTGCTTTTACAGTAGCAGGCCCAACAGGTTGGAACAAACTCCCTTCACATTTGCGAAAGATCGACAGCTCTTCTGATGTTAGGTTCTGAAATGATAATGTGTTTGATTCCTACCTTAATTGCTATTTATCCAGACCTTCCGAAACCAAACACAACGTTTTGAAAAATGAAACACAGTGATCTGACAGTAATTGCTTTGAGTACTCTCTTGTTGACCAGAAGAAAAACTACTTTCTGGGAAGCATGTTCGTTCTTGACATCATTCGGTAAGTTTTTGGTTATCCCCGTCCTTTTAAACCTTTTAATCTATACTTTATCACAATCGACCCAAATCATCATTATTATTGTCATCGTTATTTACAGTTCCCACAACAGTTTTACATGCGAAACCCTACAATTTTCATGTGGTAATTTTCGTTTGTAACATTGTATAACACCTGAATTCAGATCAAAACTACAGACTCACATGAGAGAGGAAAATACTCTCAGTATCGCCCTGGTGAAAGACCACCATTCAAAAGTGAAACGTTGCATGAAATGGCTTTTAGCCGTGTTTGGCGACCAGATCTGAAAAGCCAGGTATTTCCCCACCTTCCTCTTCCCTTCTCCTTTCCCTCCCCAATACCTTCAGCCTTAGAACATTCCCCAGTTGGGGATGCCATAGTCTCACTGGCTACAGACGGTTGGGAGCAGTTGGGACTCTTGTGTGGTATTCACATAAAAAATAATAAAAAAAACCTTTTAAAATTATCGTATCGAGAATAACGACCGCGATGGTATAGCGGTGTTTTTGGTTACTCAGTCCGGGGGATTTACTTATCCATTTACGTTCTCCTTGATTACCTTCTTTAATACAACAACATTTTCTTACACTTCTACTCTTGTATGCTTAACCACCGACAGCACGGGAAATAATCATAACAGTATTTGTAATATTGTAAATATGTTTGTTAGTTGTAAGTATATCAATGGATGGTTTTTTTGGAAAGATTATTTCCATTAAAGGAGACAAGGTAGCTATTTTGATCCCTTGTAGATGTATTCAGATATGATTTGGGTATTTGAAACATTCTACGAGGTTATTCTTAGCCCAAGAGGAAACCCTCTCGAGGTAACCGTCCATTCTCTGCTTCATACCCCCCTGAGCCGTTAGAGTTTGTATCCCCTATGGGGGCTTGTCAAAAAAAAAGCTATCATGGACTGTACTGTGGTCCGCGTAACAATGAATTGGTGCACATGTCGAGAGGTCATTGATGTGCAACAAAAACAAAGTCGGTGACAGAACCGATCCCTGTGGGACACCAGCATTTATTGAATTCGAGGAAGAGATGAAACCATCAGCAACCGTCTGAATCGATCTCTCCCTCAAAAAGTCTGTAATCCACGTACACAAGGATACGGGAAGTCCGTAAGAAGCCAGTTTGTTAACAAGTCCTCGGAGCCAAACCCGGTCAAAGGCCTTAGAAATATACAGTGAGACCGTGGAAATGTCCAGTGAGTAATAATAAAGTGAAATAACAAAAACAATAAGAACAATGAAACAATATATAGTACGGAGATTGAAAAGAAAAAAAAAACATAAAGTAATGACACACTTTTTAGTTCAAAAACTTTTATTTACCGCGATATATAATTTTATATCTAATAAATAACGTTGACTTATTTTTTTTTTTTAAATATTCGGGGCTATTTATAAAGATATCTATGTCATCCCATTCTATAGCATTGTAAAATCTTCGCATTTGGGGCATCGAATTGAAATAGGAAATATTGTTCGCGGAAAATTCAAAGAACGACAAAGGAGTCCACGGGGGAAAAAGTTTAGGAACCTATCGTCTAAGTAATAGATTAAATTAATTATTTGCAAAGCGCCCTTGATATGATGTTCCTACGAAAATTGCGCTATAGAAATAATCCAATTATTATTATTATTATTAAGAGTGGACTGTTAACTAGTTTTTTTTTTTGTTTTTGAACACTATCGGTGTGCACAAATACGTTCAAAAGTGCACTTTTAAAAATAATTTGCATGTACGTACTTCACGACGTTTTATAAATTTTATTCACTAAGCCATGAAGCTTTTCTTCAAGGCTTCTTAAAATTTGTTGTGCTTACTGTTACTGATTTTTGTACCAAAGATCCTTATATTAAACGGGCGATGAATAATTTGCCTTGGTAAATATTGTCACGTAGCATTCATTGAAGTAAATTTGCTAAGATCTGATGTTTAGCAATTTCGTATCTGAGAGTTTTTCATCCAAATTAAAAAAGGTTTCAGTACTTTGCTGGAGATATATTTTTAACTTATATACTTAAAATAATAAACTTAAATTAAAAAAAATTCTATAAGTTTTATATTTCTCCAGTTTATAAAAATTGTTATTCTCGTCTCAACCTATTCCGAGATCGTGATATGGGTATCGAGCTTCTTCTCTATAATGCCGAAAATTTGTAAACTAACTTACGACTGACTATTACGAGATATCTTCAACTTTTAGGGCCAGAGTATCTAACTTATTTTCTTTACTTCAGCCATGATAAGATATGAGCTGATGACATGTCAGTACAGTGATATCCCATTTAACAAAGAATTGAAAATAATGAATTAATTTCAATAAATGTTAAATTGCTTTGTGACGGTGGGAAGAGTCAAAATAATTAGGAAACATGGTTAACATAGGTGATTTACAGGGTGCTCTTATTTTGTTTACTAAATTAATTTTTGATATATTTTTTTGGATTATTTTTAAAGTTTCTAAGGTACACAATATAAAATATGTATTAATATATAATTTTTTTTTTACTTAAGTTTAAGAAGTTTATATAAAAGTAATAAATGCAGATAGTGCATAAAACTCTTTAAAATAAAATGTCTGGAAATTGTTACATAGTTAATTCCCGAGAAATAAATAAACCACTTTTTTTTTTTTAAATTTACATTCATTTACGAATAAATTAAAACTTGTAATTACTGTTCGATTTATTTAATAGTTGATTGATTTGTGATTTGAAAAAATTGTAATTTTTTCTGTTTTGATTTTATACGGGAGGGCATAAAAACATGTAATTCCTTGATAGGCGTAATGGAGTTGAGAAGCACTAGTTTTGAAGTTAGGGATTTAAATCTTTGCGATTGTGAAAGGCCACTGGCAACAGATAAAATTTATTTAGGCAAAAATTCACAAGATATTCTGCGACTTTTTTAATCATGTTTTTGAAACAATGGATATTTAAAAAAAAATTCTACCGCCAAAACCGAACATTTTTTTATGAACCGGAAAGACCGTACATACTTTATATTTGCGAACACTGCTCGCCACTGCCCATTATAACTATGCCTTTGTTTGGATATGTACTTAGTAATGTGGAATATTATAAAATATTTATATATAATATATATTTGTATATATATAATATATAGTAATACTCAACACTTATTTTTTTATTAAATACGGTTTGTGAAAATCAATTCTATCCAGGATTCAGCAATTCTATCCATTCAATTCAAACCCAGGAAAATATGTTATATATTTCTTACATACACGATACACAATAAATCCACACGACTAATGGTTACATTAACCCTTAAAATGAATCATTGAACCGGATGTGGATGGACTTCAAAAGCGTGCAAAGTAGAATCTGGCAAAGCGTAGTTTGCGTTCGGCATTTGTTGAATGAATCCGCGTGAGCTCGTTTATTTCAGTTTCTTCCTTTGCGTGGGAAGTGTACAGTGGACTGTAGACTGACCTACGCAAGTCTCTTGCATGATGACGATGCAAGCTTCAGCATTTCGAGCGTCTCAAATAAAAATGAGGTAAGTGACAAATCTCTACACACAGGAGCGAGCGAAAAGTGTGAAAAATATTCGTGTAAAGTAAATATTATGTAAAACATATTGTAATACCACATACTTACATATAATCATATGTGTAAAACTCGGCCAAAAAACTGTATCCGAAAACATTAAAAATGTACCTTTTTTATGTGATACACAAGAGTCCCAACTGCTTCCAACCTTCTGGAGCCAGTGAGACTATGACATCCCCAATTGGGGTATGTTCTGAGATTGAAGGTAATAAGGAGGGTGTGGAGACGGGGAAGAAGGAAGGTGGGGAAGTACTTGGCTATTGAGATCTGGTCACTAAATACGGCTAAAGCCATTTCAAGCAACGTTTCGATTCTGAATGTTGGTCTTTCACCAGGACGATACTAAGAGTATCTACCACTCTGAAACGTTCCGCAAATATACTACATAAGAACGATGTTAAGTATACAAGGTGTGTTCAAAAGAAAAGGTGAATTTTGAATTTTCGCGGGCTATGTACATTCGATTATCGATTTTTTTTGTTATGTTGGTATACATATGTTAGCATTATCAGCCATTTTGGATCAGTGGTTTATTTTTGACAACTGGAAAGGTTAGTCACGTTTTGTTTTTACTTCGATTTTTACTAAAAAAAAACAAAAATGACATAGAAAACAAAGCAAATCTATAATTTTACTTTAATCGGAGTGATGATACCCCAGAAAACGGCTATTATAGGAAAACGGCTTTTATAAAAAATAGGAAATTCATAGGATTAACAATTATTAACAATTTTTTTCTAAAAAGAATATTTTTTTTTGTTTGAAGAAATCCTGATGAGGACATAGAAAATAAAGCTAATCTAAAATTTCACTTCAATCGGACTGATGATGCCTCAGAAAACGAACCTAAATAAAAAATCGAAGAACATCCAAAAACGTGACTAACCTTTCCAGTTGTCAAAAACAAACCACTGATCCAAAATGGCTGATAATGCTAACATATGATAAACATATGTGCACCATCATAACAACAACAAAAACGATAATTGAATGTACACAGCCCGCGAAAATTCAAAATTCACCTTTTATTTTGAACACACCTCGTATTACTTATTTAAATTTAGAATTTTAACTCAAAACAAATAAAATACAGCATAGTGCATTTATCTTATTTCATTTATTTATACAGGTAATTTTTTACAAAATTCGAAAAAAATGAGACCTTACCCTTATCCCATTTTAAGGTTTAAACTTCGTTAGATTAGATTATTATGGAGTTTTGAATTACGTTAAATATCATAGGTATATTGTATTTCAACGTTCTCTGTCCGTACTTATTTACGTATTTCGGAATTATTGATCCATATTGTGTGTGAGTATAGTAGTATACATATTCAATTTATTTTTAATACCTTATTGAAGTTTATAAACCTCATTGTAATATTTTATCACCGAAGAAGATAATATGAACATTTCCCAAATGGAGATAATATAAACATATCCTAAATTAAACACGAAGCCGAAAAAACAACAGAAAAAAAGGTATCTGTCGCATTTGGGACTCGAACCCAGGACCTCTGTCTTACCGGGACAACCGCTCTACCGACTCAGCTAACGAGACCAGTTCACTTTACGCCAACTTCATCTATATCATACTTCAAATTCAAGACATGTCAATATTATTCCTCTTTTTATATCCCATATTATTGGCTGCTATCTTTATGATGATTAGAAAGTTTTTCTCGAACACAATTGCCATCTGCATGGTGTCGCGGAAATTTAAAACCTTTTGTTTTCTGTGGTTTTTTTGGTTTCGTGTTTCATTTAGGATATATTAACATTATCTTCTTCAATTTTTATATATATGATCTTGTTTATCTTTACGTTGAATTGTAATATTGCTACACAGCCTTGACAGTTAAAATTGTCGCACTCTGGAAGAACAATAGCATGTATCATGTCTCAGTCTGTAAATACTAGGGACAAATATAGTTTAACAATAGATTTGGACCATTTGGATTTGTTTCCGATTATTTTAGTAGTTTTTCCTCATATTGTTAATCAATAAGTATTATCACAAGAGATTTTTCTAGTGACATAAATTATTCTTAGATTGTAATAAACATTTTTAACATATGCATTTTGTCAGCAATTGATGTAAGTCTTTTACAGTTTTTTTTAAATATATTTAGCTTTATATTTAGTTACCATATTTGAAAACGTTCCTACTTATTAAAATTTAATTTTCCGTCTTTCTTCCCCTCTCAGTTTTTTCCTCTAAGAATTTCCCCAATTAGTATACTATAGTCGCACTGGCTCTAGACAGAAAAAACTCAAGTAAAAGAAAGTCGTTAGCGGAATTGTTCTTATCAGCTTACTATTACGGATGAATTTAGAATATCACGGAAACACTATAATGCAGGTATATATGCCAGGTATTAAGTAACAAGCAGTTCATTAACACTTGTTATGCAAGTTGAACATGCAGAGAACTTGAATGAAAGTAAAACTTAAATGGAAACACAGGTAGCATGAATGTCCTTCCTCTGTGTGAAACCAGAAATGAGAGGTCGTGCATGTTATTCATCGCTACGAAATGAGACACGTTTTCTGTAATGCGAAAGCTAACTTCAACGACGTCATTTACTTGTGGGTGATGTGAGTCACCATGCTTTTTCTCTGTATTATTGTTATTAAGTTCATTCACCATCATATGAGGTGGTTTTATAAGTATTGTTGCTAAATGAATAGTACATTTCTACCTTAGCCACATAAATTTAATAAAAGACACACAAAGACAAAATTTCATATACTCAAATGAAAAAAAATAACAGGAGACAAAAAATATAGTTCTGGGAGACGGATGTAAGATTTTAATTTCTTTCATCTTATCAATATATCGCAGAAATTAAATAAACACGTGACATTTGAAAAGAAAACTTGCAAATTATTTTTGTGTTTAACCGTTTTAGTGCTATCCTTATTTTGCAAGTATGTATGTAAATGGTTGCAGATATTTCATATATTAAATTTAAAAAATAAGGTATTCAATAAAAATGCAATAACTTGAATATCAATCAATTTTAATGTTTTTTGTTTAATTATACAATTAAATAATGAAATTTTTACCAGAATTTAAAAAAAACAAATTTTTTTCTAATTAAAAAAACAAAATTACAACTACAAAAAATATTAAAAAAGATACAAAAATTTAAGATTATTTCACTTCATAATCGTGCTTTTGAAAATGAATCCGAAGACTTACGCAATATTGTATTGCGATGTACAATAATGTCACTTCCGTCGTCATTGTCTTCATTTATGGGAAGAAAGGTCTCGTCATCCGTAGTGCCGCTGTCATTTGATATATTACGATCATCCGCAATAGAACTAACTTTCCGACATGGTAAAAAATATCGATTCACCGTAGGGCGTATTTATTTTAACAGGTTAAACAATAAATACAATTATCAAGACACGCGCCAACCGCAATATACCACGCTCAAATTGAACACGTGCTCTCACGAGGACGACAAAAAGCACTCTGAAAATTGCAGAGCGTCGCAATTTACGTAACTAAAGCTTACAGCGCGATGGCGCTCGGCCGCACTCTAACGGTTAATTCGTAGAATTAGAATAGATTCTTCAAAAATTGTTACTTAACCCAATAATGGAAGCGACGAGTAAAATTTATTCTGTCTAACTTCAAACAATTTTTTCGTTGAAGTGCCGACCGATATGCTATATATGCTTTCCTTGAATTCTTTCCTCAGCAATGTGTTTGTCTTTATACTAGAAAGTATCGCCCCTTTCTCGTAGGTAAGTTTAACATTATTTCACTGAGGTAATTTTACGTCTCATTGTATGATGGGAACTATTGAATGATATTTACTGATGGCTTCTCAGATACAATAAACAAGTGAATTATACATATTTTTAATCAATTAAGTAAGAAATATGCTTATTAATAGTGATCGTAATATTTATTATCCAAAACGGTAAAGATTTATTAAAGATAGGAGAAAAACACATAATTTAAAATGGGAGTAAAATACACTTCTCGCTTCCATTAAAGGGCTAAGGAAGAACGCTTTCATTCTATGGTTGAATAAATCTGAAAATAAACGTTGTTTTTTTTAATATAATTTTGTTTGATTTTTTTTTAAACCTGACATATACAGTTGCTCCGCATACGATTCCAATGAGATTCAGTGTGGAATTAAACGTTTTCGAGATCTTGTAGACAAGACAGAAGAGACTAGAGCAAACTACCTGCGTAAGTACCTAGTTAGGTAATAATAATGAGACAATGACGCATTGCTCCCGACCAACAACCAACAGCTAACAGCCAACAACCAATCTGACACTGGCAGATTGAGTGTGCGGATGTTGGCGGATCCACTCGACTGGATCCTGAATGCCTAAATGCTCAAGTGGCGGCCCAATGAGGGGCTCCGGCACAACAAAGGATAAGGATCATTCCTGTGTTCCGATGGATGGGTGGGGCGATGGGGGAGGAGGGGGAAGGGGTCGCACCCCACCACCCTGAGTGACACGTGACCTTTCGGTATGTCGCTATTAGGGATGGAGGACCTCTTTTGAACATCGATGCGTGTCGACCGATGTGATGTAAATTGGACAGATATTAATTGAAAACATCGGGAAATCATCATAATAATACTTCATTTGAAGAGAGCCCTTCATTAGAAAGCCCGAAAAGAGTATAAAGCTTTAGGAATGTGTATGATGATGACTGATAGCGGGCATCACTTTATGACCAAAATCAGGCTGTCTATTTTTTAAGTTCGACTTAGAATTATGTAAAGGCTATTTAAAAAAAAATAATGGTCATTATATTTAATTTCATGTTCAACTAAATTTACTTTTAAACAACTTATCAAATAGGTACTGAAATTATAGAACATAGATTAATTACGAACGTATAGGACTATTTCATATATTACTAGCAGTGGCGTGCAGTCCATAAAGGCTGAAAAGCTGTGCCTACCCTAGGAAAACAATCATTAAAGAAGAATTATTTCCATAAATTTGAGAATATATTTTATTCAACAATCGTTGTAGATTAATTTTACACTTTTTAAAATTTAATTACTTAATCCCCCCCCCCTCCTCCAAATCACCACTCCCACTACCCTCACCTAATAATGTCTAATTATTTCTGTAATTTAATTTAAGTTAGTTTTAAAAACCAAAATGAAGTTATTATTGATTACTCAACTGAGATTCCAAATAAAAATGGCTGGGAAACTTAGAATGTATTATTACATGATTTTGGTTTCGTAAATCAAGTTGTTTTGCAAGCCCGATTGATATGCGTTTTAGAGTAGCCCACAAATGATTGTACCCACAAGAACGAATTACGCCATTATGTACCAGTGCAATTAGAGAAGCAGACTGTAGATTGGTATATATGAGTCATTATCTGTAGAGCCATGAAAACATCAAAAAGATTACAAAGTAATTAGAGGAAGCACAATTGATTAATTTAATCGAGGACAGGTGCAGATGCATCGGGGAACTTCGTTCTGTTTCCTGTTATTGTTTTGCTAGTATAACGATAGATTGTCACACTTTTTTTGTGTATTTCTTCGAAATACAGCTAGAAATTTTGATTTGATTTTATCGATCTATACGACAACACGGAGATACGGATTAATAGTTTCGGAAGACGTTTAATACTAAGTTTTTTTTTTGTATTAAAATTAAAAACAAAATACGGAGTTCCGGAAAACGAAAATAATACACAATCGGAAAAGCCAGGACCGTTCTGATCTTTGAGTGGAAATATAAAAATAATTCTCTATTAATCATTATTTTCTTCGATATTATTGAAAACAATCTATCATCAATTTACCCGCCCAAATCAACCCTTGGTTTGTAATAATATTATTATATATGCATGAATATTTCTGTTTTAATACTGACAATTCGTGGTCGAAGTCCATTATAATGATTTATTAAAATAAAATTAAAATTAAAATATTTTTAACCCTCTCGTACACAAGATACTCATATGATGCTCGAAAATTAGTCATATGCGACAAGCTGCCATTTCATAATTCCAATCATATTTTTTAATGCAGCTCTACAACACATCACTTTAGAACTTGCTTGAGGGACATATATAAGTTTTTATAGATTTATTTATAGACTCGCAACCAGATGAAAACACTAACCTATGCTGATTTTAAATTTCAGTAGTCCAACGTTTTTGACATTTCTGTTTCTCCTCCGTGTAACATACAATAACATATTTAAATTCGATTATTACAAACTGTAAGTAAATATTTTTGTGTGCTCTGTATGTGCATCTTATGTGTGAAAATATTAGAAATTTTTTTCACTTTTATATTGATAACTTTGCAAAACCTATTCGACCTCATATGGAGTCAATTTGTAGCAAGAGGTACCAATATCAACTAGTAATATTCAGTTGGCTCTGTGTATAAACGTACCTACCTATAAAATGCATTTACATAAAAAAAGAGTTTTAGATCCTCAAATAGGTTATTAACTTGAAGATGTATTAAAATGTTTTGTATGGCAAAGTTATAACCCCTGTACCTTTCGATCACTTTAAGCCTCATATGGGGTACACAAAAATAACTATTTTCTAATAAGAGTAAATTTTAAAAAAATATATTTTTATACCCATTTAACTATAAAAAGTATCATTAAACAATTTGATTTAATCATTTTTCATAATTCGTGCACGAGAGGTTTAATAAACAAACGAATGGCCCTAACATAACATTAATTAATAAAGTAAGGAAAATTATTTATTCCCCACATCTCGGTATGTTCACACGATCAAAGCAATATAATAAATTTAAAAAAAAATAATTAAAAAACATTTAATTATTTATTTATTATTTATTTATTTATTTATTTACATTTAATTATATGCGGGGAAAACACATTATAAATGTAAGTAACTAAATCAGTTTTAGCGGTAATAAATAATTTTAAACACCGTCAAAATTAGAATTGGGTGAGAGTAAATAAAATCGTATAAGCAAGTCGTCACATTGTGGGCTACCAACAGTTTGAAAATGGCCTTGAACGCCGAAACAGCTGTCACAATAATAACAACTAAAAACCTGATAATAACATTTTCAAATTTGATTTACATTAAATTTCTTAAAAAAATTAAATGGAGTTTTACGAATTAAGCACAAAAATAATTAATATAATAGTATTTATTACTTGTCTTGTTTGAAAAATAATAAAAAAGGGTTACTTTGCATTTTAATCAAGATGATTTTACAATTCGTTTATATAGCGAAATGTTGGCGAATTCTGACTTTATTATGAATTAACTATTGGGTTTTCCCTTCGCAGTTGCTATTGTCCTGTTTCTCAACTGAATTTTCAATTATTTGGTTTTTACCAGCTTTAGATATTAATTCTTATTGTGTTTAATTCGTAGAACTCCAATTAAGTTAATGTTATTATAAAGTTCTACAAGAATTTTAGTTTTTTTTATTCTCGTGGCAGGTGTTTCGGAGGTATTGAAATGATTTACTTAAAAAAAAATTGACTTAGAATTGATACTAGAATTCGAACACGATTGACTATTTTGTAAGCAATCTACACAAAACTGACAAATTCAGCGAAGAAATGAATAACTTGATAAAATCATTGTGATTTGTATTTTGTTTAGTAAGGAAAAATTCGAACTTGGACTGCGCTGTTAGCGTAATGAATCGTTCACAAATCGGATTTGATTCCGGTGATTGAGTAAACGTTCAAATGATTATTAAGGAATTAATTCATAGTGAAGTTCTTTTTTCAAACCACTAAATGATTGTATCAATTATGCAGATTGTAAATAGCGACATTATCGAGGAAACTCTTATATTTCAACTAAATATCGATGAGTAAATGTTAAAATCACTATCGAATTCGTACTGAAGTTTCGATTTCTAAACCACTAAATGGAGTTATCAATTATGCAGATTGAAAATTGCGACGTTTCTTTATTTATAAAGTTTTTTAAATTAATTTTCACATTTTTAGTTAATATAAAAAAAAACACATTTATATTATAGAATTTGTTTCATAGTCCTTCCCACTAGGAGATTCTGTGCTGAGGAAAACTAGGTTTTAAACTCTTATATTTTAAATAAATATATATCCATGTTTAAATGAATAATCGATGTTTCAAGAACGCCATTGATTCACAGCAGCCCTAATCCCTTCTCAGATCTCAGGTAACGTTCGAGTGTGACAAGATGCCATCGTTGTAAACTAACACTAATCAATAGGCTTTGATACTAGATCAAACGGAACGTGTGTAACCTGAAGACTAATTATTAATGGCTGGAGTTAATAACGAATTAATATCGAATGTCACCGAGGAGCGGGACTTTATCGACAAGGCGAGGAAAACAATCACATTAGTGATCTAACTGTATACCCAACTTACCAGCATATACATACACGTTATGTAGGTATATTCAAATAGAATTAATCTCACGTAGATGAATTCATTTCGTGTAAGGTAATTCTGTTTTTCACCACTGACATCAGAATTAATAGACTTGCGAGTACGAGTTCGACGACTCACATGATTTGGCACCAAATTAGTTCTCTGTCGTCCACGTTTGATTCGATTGATTTACTGACTGCGGTAAGCAAATTACAAAACACTTATAAAAAGGGTCATAATAAATATTCTTACAGAATATTCGATTTTTGTCAACAAGCCGAACTTTTTTTTTACTTAGTTTACGTTTTACTCAAATTGGCGGCACGCTTAGCAGGGACCTGTTATTTTTTCCCTCCCCTTGCGTGTTAGGGCATTTCTATTTATTACTTGCTCTGTGGCTTGCACCCATGTTTCATCTGCTATGAATTCAGGAATTACAATCAATGTTGAATCGAAAGGTTCATGTTTTTCAACGTCTGAAAATAATTAATTGTTTTTGTGTTTAATTCGTAGAACACCATTTAATTTTTTTTAAAATTTAATGTAATATTATTATTATTATTAAGTTCTGCAAGTATTTTTAGATGTTATTATTGTGACAGCTGTTTCTGAGTTTAAGGCCATTTTCAAACTGTGCAAATGGCCTTAAACGCCGAAATAGCTGTCACAATAAAAAAAACTAAAAATACTGACAGAATTAAAAGAAATAATAATAAATAAAAAAATAAAAATTGAAAAAATATAAAATAATATAAAATAAAGCACTAAGTGCCAAACAAATTTAATTTAAAATAAATCTGAAGAAACGGTCTTTGTGCCGGTAGATGTTAGTCGTATTTATTAAAATAACTAAAGTACCAATGGCTAAATGACCGAGTTAGCTACACATAGTCCCTTTCAGTAACTTCTCACAAGGCACTTAGATTTTTTTTGTGAAATTATTCGTGGCACTTGATGCCTTCTATACATTGAAAACTAAATTAGCAATGTCTTTAAATTTATGGTAAACTCATAAACAGACTGCATATTTTGGTGTAAAAAATAATAAAAAGAAGATTAAAAATTTGTGTTTGCATTTAATAAATACATAGTTAAAGAAAATTGGCACTTAGTGCTTCATTTATTTTGGGTATTATTATATACTTATGAAAAAGTTTGATTTTAAGAAAGAAAAAACATTTTGCTGTTGCAGTTTTCTTCTAATGAATAAAATAACACGCTTAAAAGTTTCGATAAGTTTTTACTTATATTCGTACTTTTCGAAATATTATAATAATTGTCCCTTTATCGCTAATAACAATAAGTAGGCGTAAACAAGACAAAAGGCTGTTTCTCAGAGACGTTTCTCAAGGAAATCGCTGTCGGAAGTGGATACCAGAGGCGTGCATTCTATATAGGCACATAAGAACTGCCTGCCCTACCTTGCACACATACAAATAAAGGGCATTACAATTTATAATAAAAAACATTTCAAGAATTCAATATATACTATTAAACAAAAAGTTCCAGCTTCCAGCTACAAACCTCCCTGCTATAACGTGTCAAAAGCAGGAACTAAGTATGTAAAATGTCATATTCAAATGTTGATGGTATTATATATAAAAATGTACATGTGTACACAATGCGCATTCAAGAGAACACTCGTTTGTGTTAATGTCGCAAAAGAAAATGCCTATCGGTATAAATTACAAATGTAGCAACCGGTGCGATCTGTCGGTACCTCTATTGATTATTAAAACTTTACTAACGAAATAATTGTCTTATTATGCTGGCTTTCTCAATGTGTGAAATATAAAAAAAATATGGTTTTATAAATCCAGTAATTGCCTTGTAATATGCATAAATGAAGCGTTTATTTTTATATTAGCAGCTTAGCCATTCCTATCCTGATTAAAAACTCTGGGTACGTCACTAGTGTATACATATGCACAGATACACACAATCCTAAGTATGTGTCGTTTGCCTTTTTAGTTTATGATTCACAGCTGTAATATTTTATATGTGACTAAACATTTTTATCTCTGATAAATAATGGAATTTGACTTTTCACAGGTTAGTCAAGTGATAATATACTATTTTATGTATTTCGTGGATTGTATTAATTTAGTATCATCTTTCTAAATAATTAGTTGATTCCAATCGATTGGTAGTTATCGCCTTCTTTTATTTTGTGTAATAATTTCACTATTTAGTTGAATGGAAAATATTTTCATTGCATCTTTTTATGTTATCTGAATAAACTGCAAACCTGAAGTATACGAGTATACTTATATTTCTAAAATCTTGTATCGTTAGAACGAACATTGTCATTTTTATACTGGCCTGCGAACAAAAGTATTTTGAGGTAGGTACATTCTCTTAAATACAGTATTTTAGTAATAACACTTAGTACAGTACTTTGTATAAATATATATAAATAAAGTGTAAATTAAATATGTATTATTAATTTTCAATATTTATCGGAATAACTTATTAAAGCTTATTAAGTTAAGTTTGTAATATTGTTTTAATCATTGAAGAAAATATTAACAAATCTACGAGAGAGTACGGACCGCCAAACGACTCGATCTTAGCATATACTTCTTGCTTCATTCACATTCATACATCGTTCCATATATTCTCTTCTGTTATTCCGACTTCTGACATGGCCCGACTCAAGTATTTGATTCACTTGATCGTACCACGTCTTCCTCGGGCGTCCCCGGCTTCTTCTTCCATTCACATACGCGTCATATATTCTCGTTAGACTTCTTTCTTCATTCGTTTGTTCTACATGTCCAAACTATTTGAGTGTCCCTTTCTTAATCTTACTCATTACGCTTACATCAACCTTGCGTTTTTTACGAATCTCACCATTTTTCACATGATCATACATGGTTTTACCACACATTCGCCTCAGAGATCTCATTTCTACAATATTCAGTCTAATTTCATCCTTCCTCTGCCAGTTCCATGCCTCACTCCCGTACATCAGGGTTGGTATCAGCATTCCGTTGTGGACTGCTAGCTTCGCTTCTTCGGACAATTTTTTGTTAGAGATGTATATTTGTTAAGAAACAGAAGACACAGAAAAACGGTAACAGTCTCATCTGGGACGCGCTCTAACCAATTGAGCTAATGGCATCACATTGTTCTCCGTCATTTTTATTGATATCATACTTCAATTAAAGAACTGTTAATATCATTTTCAAATAATTGCCGTAAGATGCGACCATTTTTTTTTGTCTTTTTGTTTCATATATTCATTTGAGATTTGTTAATAGACGTTAATTCAATGATTAAAAATATATTAAAATAAAGTTTATGAGCTTCAACAAGTTATTCCAATAAAAAAATATTAATCCTGGACTTGTAGAAAAGGTCAATGAATATCGCATAAAAATAAAAATCGGATGGGTGTATCCGAGACACTATCTAGATTGCAAATAAATTCGGGTAGAATCTTGCAGTTAATTAGAATTATAGCAGCCTATATAAGCATATATATGGAGATTTATTGAAGATTATATTAACGTTCTTAAATTAAAGAATGATATTGATAAAAATGGCGGAGGACAATGGGGTGGCATTAGATCAATTGGTTAGAGCGTAAATCCCTGAGACACCGAAAGGTCCTGGTTTCGAGTCCCATATCCAACAGTTACCTTTTTATTTTCTGTTTCACATTTCCATTTGAGATTTGTTTATATTATCGTCTATGTTTAAAAAATATATATTATTAAGTTTTTTACTTAAAGGAAATCATCACTTGACTCATCTTCTATGGATGTCTTAAGACAGGTAGCTATAAACCTGTGACTGAGTGGCTACGTATGCTAACGTACCCATCAGACTTTGAATATAATGAAAGGTAATTCGATATACATAATAACAATATGCAAGTAGAGTCTACCCACTATGTAGTCCACTTAATGTCTGAAAAGGCTTTAAAATATTACCTCCAATGGCTTCCTTCTGTAAGTAGATTAGGAAATGACTGGTTGAAAACAGTACCTATATCAAGAAAGACTTTAAAATGCAGATCCCACATCTCTACTCTATATATAAAAATGATTGTGTGTTTGTCGGTCTGTCCTCGATGTTCTCAAAAAATACTAGACCGGTTTCGCTGAAAATAGCACAGTTTGTTCTTATTAGTTCCGTAAAGGTTTAGAGAGTAGTTTGAATGAAATCCAATATGTAAAACTGCTGCTATAACGTTTTAAAAATAGTATGAAAGACATTGAACCCGCCATGTTGTATTGAGGTTAGCCACAAATTACGAAAGAACACCATTCAGAATCTAAAATTTGTTTGAAACAACCGTGTTTGGTGACCAGATCTGACTAGCCAGTGACTAACCTTCTTCTTACCCATTTCTTTTCCCTTCCGACTAAAATCAATTTTACAATATACCCCAATCAGAGGTACCATAGTTCCACTCTCGATGGGCAGCTGGGACTCTTGTGCGGTATCACATAGAAAATCTAGCAGTAAAATAGTTACAAAAACAATACGTAAGACTAAATTGTTTTTTCTGGTATTTTTAAACAATCCTGTGTTTTTTTAAAAGGGTGCTATCAACTGTCTTAAACATTTTCATGTTTTTTCAAATGCCTTCAATATTATCCAAGCTTTTACAAGATGTGAGTAATTTTTCAAAGCATTAAGCATACAGTACGTTTAAAATATTATAATAGGTACGAGTATGTAGGAGCAGTACGTGATAAGAATGCAGTCCTGCTCGCTTATCTATAATGGAACCGTATATTATCTTTGTAATCTAGTGCCCGCAGGAAGATTTGGAGTTGCGAT
This sequence comes from Halesus radiatus, assembly GCA_022606495.2. Taxonomy (NCBI): domain Eukaryota; kingdom Metazoa; phylum Arthropoda; class Insecta; order Trichoptera; family Limnephilidae; genus Halesus; species Halesus radiatus. The sequence goes on along the minus strand of JAHDVE020004708.1, from coordinate 28,910 downwards.
AAACCGGTGTTATCACCGAGTTAGATAAATTGGTATTGTCGACCTTTACCATTGCAGAACCGCATTTAAATGCAATGCAAAAAACTGCAGCGCACATCACGTAATAATTACATTGTTTATTGTTTTTTTTCAGCTTGTGGTGTATTCTGAGAAGGATATGAATACTTTTGATTATTGACGAAAATATATTCGTAAACAAAATGTCGAATGGTTAAAAAAACTGTTTTTGCAGTTTGTATAACGGGAGCTTGTTATTCCAAATTCAAAATGTATTTACAGTTAAGCTTACAAAAAAAAAAAATATATATATATATATATATATCCCATCTCATTAATGGAAGCGAGAAATATATTTTACCCCCATTTTAAATTATCCATTTTTTTACTATTTTTTTATAACATAATGTTATGTTCTATTTTATGTTAAAAACTGTGGGAAAATAAAGGTAGGAAAAAATGTCTAATTTAAAATGGGAGTAAAATATATTTATCGCTTCTATTAATGTGTTAAGGAAGAATACTTTCATATTTTGTGAACGCTGATATGAATGGGTGAAATAATTCTTAGGTGTGTGCCGTTTTAAATTTTCTTTGTTTCCCTCTCTGAGGAAATAGCGTAATTACCTACCCCATTTTCCATGGCGGGGGTTAATTTTAAATTTCAAATCAATTTTAAATATTCGTGAAGGAAATACATTTTCTGACTTGATCCTTTAAATTTTTGACATTTTCTCACACCTTTAAGTAGGTAACAGAACGAAATTTTTCATCAAAAAAATAGTAGGCATATGATTCATTAGTTGTGGCTGATATTGTGATATTTTGGTGATGTTTCACGTCAGGCACAGACTTGATTTTAATTGGATTACCATTTCTATAATCCAGTTCCACTCTGAACGATGCGTGTGCGAAATTGTTATTTGCTCTGATAAAATGCAATTATTATCTCTCTTTGTGATTTATACAAAACAAATAGATAACAGTTTTTCACGTGTACCTAAAAACCACATATTGGCGGTTCATTCCAGAGTGGAAGGTACATATAAATATCAGTATCGTAAACCCGGAGAGATGTGACCATTCAGAAAATAATATTTGTTAATTTGTTAATGGTTTAAAACCTACTAAGCCGTTCATTTCCTACTTTTATCGGTATTGTTATGCGATATTCTACTTTAAATTAGTACTCTCTAGAGCCCATTATCGCATGAAATCGCCGTGTCAGATAGAGCCTTGTAGTTCCAAGGGTACGTTTTATTTCTGTCTAATAAAGAACTAATCTATACACGACCGACATTTGTCACATGAGGACGGGTCGCTTCGTGTTCAACAGCTCGGCTGTGAAATGTCTTCCCGGCTTCTGTGTTTCCTCCCTCCTACAACATAGTACGTAAGTTTACTACTTTCTTTCCCCAAAAAGAGCGTCCACACAGCATCCCTAAAGATGACACAGGCGTGTGTGGAGTTAATTGATAAAATATTTAAAAAAAATTTTTTTGGAATAACTTATTAAAGCTAATGAATTTCATTACGATATTTTTTTAACCATTAAAGATAATATTAACAACATGAAACCTAAAACACAGAAAATAAAAAGATAACGGTAGCAGCCGGGATTCGAACCCACGACCTCAGTTGGCATAGAGCGAAGGTCCCGGATATACCATGAGGTACTGTGTTTGAATCCCATGTTTTTATTTTCTATGTGTTTTCGGTTTCGTGTTTTGATTTGGGAGTTGTTAATATTATCTTCAATAATAGAAAAAAATACTCCATTCAAAAGATTTCTTATAATCAAACTTACTAATTAGTTTTGTAAGCCTTTTGGATTAATTTATATATTTGATCACGTAAACAGAAGAAAAGAACGTTATAATGCTGATCATTCTTCTTGATTGTTTGGCATGTGTTGCTACATGTCAGCGTACTTGATGAAAGAACAAAAAATACTAGTCTCTTAGTTTGATTTGTCTCAGGACCAAAGCATAATCCATTTATTATTTGTCCGAGGGACAAATAGGCAGACACGCTAATGCGTACAGAAGATCCAATAAGAATGCAAATATTGCCGCCTGTCGGACACGCGACATGGTAACACCTCCGCTGCAACTTTCCCGGTGCGAGTTTTGGCAGCGTGCCCGCTCCGTGTCCCGCCCTATCCGACCTGCTCATGCGCTGGCCGCTCCAGGCAACCAACTGCCGTACAGGTAAAATTATGTTATACATAATGAAAACAAATAACATTAGCGTTCAATAACATTTAATTTTATATGTAATCTGTGGGACTGTATTAATCCCCACATACTGGAATAAATACTTATTATTATTAACAATTTTGATCCCGATTGCGTTCGAGAAATAAACATGACATAAATGTACTGCTGAGAAACTTAAGGCGAATTATAGGGGGCAGTTGATCCCGATCTGCGCAGAGGGCTGGTAGGGGAGAAATCACAACCTGTGTCGTTCCCATGCAAAGGGGGGGGGGGATGATACTGTGATATAACCTTATTTCCGACTTGCGTAAGATTTGCAACATGAGCAAATATAATTCTGCACAAAAAAACAATTTATGCAAAATTATGGTTAGAGATCGGGGTCCTTGTCAATGTGACGATGCTCGATCTGGGTCCAGTAAGGGTTGATAGTTCGATGGTCCAGATGAGGCGATGGTCAGAGAGAAAGAAGGCGAGTAGAGCAGAATTCGGAACAGAAGTAGGCGGAGAGAAAGCAGGAGGTCTTGTCGAGCGGGCGGTTGCAGGCTATCTCATTACTTTCAGTTTTTTCAGGATATTTAACGTCATCTGCGCGACGTTTGAAATATCGAGACTTGCAGAGCTACCGCTTCCTGCGCATGTCTGACGAACCAGTACTCCCGCCTCTCTCGCACCGCCGTTGCACTCTTATGTTTTATTCAGTCATTCCACCTTTCAATCTGCCGGTGGGAACACATTTCCCACAGACCATGCTTTATACATTGGTAGAGAGTCGGATCATATGCGAAAAGGGATATAATTTATTTTCCGTACGACCCAACTTTCTCACAAATAAAAATAGTTTTTTTAGGCAAGTGTAATACAACAATTATATTTTGCAAATAGCGGCGTCAAAAACATTGCGGGAGAGGCGAACACATCTGAGACAATTGCGAAAGAAACAGGGATTGTTTAATACAACATAGAAATATACTGCTTTATTTTACTTATTTATCTTGATAAAACATGAAGGATTGTTTGATGTCTGTCTCACTGGGAGATTCCTGTGTCGAGACGTAATACGTGACGTGCTCTATCATCTCTCTACATAAAACCGGGAAATGACGTGATGGTTACATCCTGATGGTTTCTAACTTAATCCTGGAAAGCTCACATGAATTTAAACATTTATACCTGACAGTGGACACACCTTTGCTTTCCAGAAAACATAGTATCTACACAAAGTACCACCAAGTTTACAATACCACCAAGCACCAGGTTGGATATCAAAATAAGGTATCACGCGAGGTCGCAGGCGCACTCGTGCCAGTTCATAGGTCATAAGTCATAATCCGGAGTTGACCTTAGCCCAAAAGGTCGCGCCTACCCGCGGGCACGTGGTTTCGCGAGGCTCAGGGTGGATAAGTGCTACGTGCTACGTGCTGGGATCGAAGGGGTGGAACTCTTCAATTAACCGTTTGATTGACTCGCTTTTTCGATAGTCTCAATTAAGGCATTGTATTTTGGATATGGCTTGTATTTTCGACGGCCTCCACGGTCGAGGGGTAAGGCTCCCGACTACGAATCCGAAGGTCGCGGGTTCAAATCCCGGCGTGCGCAAGTAAATTTTATTTAATTAATTTGTGCTGTTTCATAATTAATTAATTTAAAAATAATATATAGTATATTTTCGCACGTTCCAGAGTAGAAGATACTCTCAGTATCGCCCTGGTGAAAGACCACCGTTCAGAATTGAAACGTCGCTTGAAATGGCTTTTAGCCGTGTTTGGTGACCAGATCTGAATAGCTAGGTATTTCCCCACCTTCCTCTTTCCCTTCTCCTTCCCCTCCCCAATACCTTCGGCCTCACAACATTCCCCAATTGGGAATGCCATAGTCTCACTGGCTCCAGGCGGTTGGGAGCAGTTGGGACTCTTGTGAGGTATTCATATAAAAAAAATAAAAATAAAAAATCACTACCTAAGCAAAAATCTCTTTCTTCTGATTTATCAGTACCTATTTATGACATTAATTTTCAAGACAGATTAAGAAGTATGTATAACCACGTATAAACTAATTGGTTATTTCGTTAGAACGTAACTTAAAAGACTGAGAATATAATAGAGCATTTGTCATTTTATCTACATCATTACATAGGTTCTGCTAATATAACTGAGACATGCAATATCTCTGCTTATATTTAGAGCATGTATGTAATTTATTTTGATGTTTTTCCATTCTGGAATCGTTAAATCGATTGTTATTTTAATTTTTAAATGTTCTGAATGGGAAAATGGTAAATCCCATACAAAGTGTAGGTGCTTTCGTAAGAAATAATATGTTTAATAAATTAATTAAAAATTACTTTGAATTCATCACTTTACTAACATACACATATTAATATGTTTCGAAAGCGATACTTACTTCATCAGGAATATATAGAATACTAAAAAAATAAGTATAGACAAATGATAAACATAGAACACAATAATATAAGAATAGACAAATTATAAAGGTAAACAAAAATTGATTAAAGTAGGTAATTAAAAAAAATTATTATAAAATATTGAAAAACAAATTTATATTAGAAATTAAGAAAAAATAAATTATTTTTATTATTAATATTAATATGAAAATAAATTTAAAAAATAGGAATAAAAAATTACAATTTGATTATTAATTAAATTTAATTAACTATTAACCCTTATTCTGATTTCTAAAATTTCAAATTTGTCTAATTGTAAACCGGTTGTATTTGTAAGTAAAATTTTAAAACCTTTATTTATATCAAAAGAATTATTGGTTTCTAAAATATGTTGCATATTCAGAATAATTGTTATTATTAATAATGTCGCCACAAAGGGAATACCAATCTTTTAGAGAAATTATAATAAAATGTTTCGTTGTGCTTTTTTTACAGGTTTTGTATTCTTGTTCATTGTATTTATCTTCTTTTGTTTAATTTAACTGTCACGTTATGGCGATTAAGATTATTTTTTTTTATTATTGAAATTTACGACAATTCGCAAAAAATAATAATTATTTATAAATTGAGGTGTATGCTAGTTGAATTTGCTATTATGTTTGCCTGGTCGTTTATTCCTAGTAAGACATATCGTCCGTTCTAAGGAATTAAATATGTTACCACATACCTACCGGGTATCAAAATATTGAGTAATAATGTGTTTTATTATATTAAATTTATTATTGTAATACTATTCAGTGGAATAAATAATTTTCCTTAGTTTATATTAATTAATGTTATATTAGGATTTTTCGTTCATTTATTGATTTTAAACTGTTTAAGTAAATCTAATCTATCATCTTTTTTATGTAAGGGATAGCCTAAACCCTTACACATAGAAAGAAAAGGTCTTAGATTAAATTATCTTGAACAAATGAAAATTAATAAACAGTTAATAAATATACTGAAAACTTAGCTAGCCGAAATAAGCTATTTGAAATAGATAATAGGGAAATATTATTTTATTTACAATTTATTGTTGTCGTTTATGTTTTCATTTTGTTTTTATTTTTTTTATATTTTCGTAGAAATATTTTTTAGTAAGATCCTTGAGAAATATTTATGCTTTAAATATGTTACATATAATTTAAATTAAAGAATTTTTTGGTTTAAACCATTTTATTTTATTTATATTAATGAATTATCGACCGGTTTAGATTGAACTCAACCTTCAGAAACATAAACTGAGTTTATGTGTGTACGTTCACCATGAAGATCAAGTTCAACCGAAACCGGTCGATAATACATTAATATAAATAAAATAAAGTAGTTTAAAAGTGATTATTTTCTTCGATGAATTTGTTAGATGTGTTTTATTTTATATGCATATATGCATATATATATTTAAACCTTAACTGTAAATTTTGAGTTTTGAATAGCTCTCGTTAGAAAAACTACAAAAAAGTAGTTTATCAGGACTTTTTGCATTGTATTTTTTTTTTTGTAAAATGTAAACAAAAAAAACCGTCAAATTGACAGGTTCTGTAAAAAAAACGAATGTTTCTATTCAACGGGTTCCGCAATTATACTTTATAATTGTAATTTAGAAAATATAATTAAGTTAAGTGATCTTGTTTAACAGGTTCGAATTCGAACTCGTTTCTTCCCAGGTCATTTGGTAATATTTTGGCTGAAGGATGACAATTCACAGTTTTTAATCTCGGGGAAGATTTTGTTGTACGAGTAGGTATATTTTTGGTCCGAGGTAGTCGTGTGTTTTTTGGTACATTATGCTAACACTCTCTGGGATTGTCTTATCATTTCTGGTGCGGCTTCTGGTTTGATGTGGGCGTTCGATTTTACTAGAGTATTCTGTATTTCTGTGTACACTTGCAACGTATTTTTTAAAGAAACTTAGTCGCACGTTTAGAGTCCAAGATCTGTATAGAACAATGTAATGGGATACCTGAAATATTTCCTAGTGATGACTCTGATTACTGCATTCTGTGCCTTTATTGGGTCAATTATTGTAGCTCCTGATCCACCCCCAGCCAATAATATCGTAGGTTAGGATGGAGCGAATTTTATAGCCCTTTCTAATGTTTATACGTATAACTTTGTACACCTTAATATTTAATTACGTGAACACATTCAACAGTATCACATGTGACAACAGATTATCTAATATTTTTGTGTTGTATTAGAAAGATTTAAATTCATTATACTCGTATGTAGCTTTATGACAAATGTGAATCGTAAATACATTTAATATATCTTTCTTAAAGTGCCAATATTTATAGATGTCGCAATCAGCAACAGCATAAGCAACAAATTCAAGTGGGTTCCTACATTACAAAGGTCATCTATCAACGATAAAAACAATCTGTAACCTATAAAAGCGTACCTCATGAGGAATTCCACTGAAAAATATAATGACTTTAAATATATATATTCATATAGATCAGCGAAAGCTGATTCTGAATATTTAATTTTCCTTATACGTTGAAGTTATAAATCGTTATTTAAAAGTGAACATTATATTATAATATTGGAACATCTGACGTTTTTAGATTAGTATGAATATTTTTGTTTTTCGATTTTGTTTTGTATTTTAGATATGTTTTTTTTTTTTTAGTTTTGGCAAGATTTTAACTTAATTAGGTAACTTTATGCTCTATAATTGTTGTTCAATATAAATAACTATTGTTCATGAAATAAATTAGAATATTAATGATCAAACCAATTATCAATACAGATATTATGATAATGTTAATGGTCAATAATATTATTATTATTCTTTGAGTTAAAGTTTTTAAAAGGGTACATAGTTTTATAGAATTATATAGAATATACGGTTATGTACGGTAGAGCTCATCCTTGTTTTGAAATTTGACATTCTAACCTCAAAACTGATCAAAAACGACCGGCCATAGATTTGGAGCGTTTTAGATGCCTTTGAAAAATTGAAACTTTGAAAATTATTTTAACCATGAAAACTAACTTTTGAAAAAACAACGAAATATACTGGTATTTAAGTTTGAACGTCAATATTGATAAAAAAAAATTGGACTGGAGCTACCACGTGACTCTATTGCTATATGGAAATTGTACAGTGCCGGGCGTAATATTGTATGTTTATTATTGTACCGGAGCATTCGCGACACTACTCCGCCCTCGCAGTCTGCCGTCTGCTCTCTGGTGTCTGCTATGGCAAAGGTCGTCTGGTGAGCTAAATATAAACTGGTATATACACGATCATAGGTGGATGGTCTCAATTATGTCTCGATGGTGTAAATTGTGTTCGCAACATTGGGTTACCTGATTAGCGTGCGTTAGCAGGCTTTACTCGTTTATTAGAACAGGTCACCTTGTCTAGTGGACGTCTTAGGTAAATACGATAATAGAGATAATAAAACGTTGTTCTCTTAACTTGGCAATTCATAGTGTCAATTGTCATGTACGCGTGCTAAACGTAGGCATTGAAAACAAGCTAAGTGAACCAAAACAAATATTTTAAAATTTTAAGTGGATTGATTAGTAATATACTATAGATAGCACGAGTTACGAAAGAGTTCAACAAGGAGAGAGAGCTCCTAAAAAATATTATGGGTACAAAATGCTATACCTACGGCACATGTATTCCGTTTGTGTATCAAAAGATCTTTGGCGTGTTAATTATTTTTATTGTAATTAACTAGAATGATTTTATACATTTTAATTATTTTGTTCATTTATTTTCAGAATGAACGATTTCTTTTTAAATATACTCGTATATTTATATTTCTTTCTTTAATAATTTCATCTGGTAGGCAATTGTATAAATTGTCCCCCTCGTAGCTAATGGATTGCTTGCCATATTTTTCATGTATGGTGTATATAAATGTATGTAATCGTGTTGTCGTATAAAGTGTGTGTGTACTTGTGACGATTTAATTAATTCTGTGTTTGTATGTATTAGTTTATTATTTATTTTATATATTAAGATACATATATTATATATGCACAGATTTATGTTGCTCATAGTTTTTAATCCTCTTATATTTTTTTGTGGACGTTCTAAAATTAAAGTTATGTAGCTTTTTGATTACCTTTTTTATTTTTATTTATTTATTTATAAAATACATGATACTTAATGGATACATTTACATGGAGTAGATACATTAGATCACCATACTAGGCGGCTGCCCGTTTCATGGTGACCAATGGAGCATAGTTACTTTGTATGAAGTCTAGTATAAACATATGGATTTATTATATTAATTTTTTATTTAATTTTAATTTATTTATTTATGTGTAATATGCTTTTACCCATATTTTAATTAAGCAGTTTAGATGTGATGAAACTAGGCTATAATATGGACAATGAAGAGTATTTTTTCAAAAGAAAACCTTTCGTTATTGTACAATTGATACAATTCACATTATGTACAAAATGTACGTTATAGCACGTAACAATTATAATTTTTTAGGCAGTTCTTTATTTACAACAGCTTAGGTAAATTATTAATTGTTATTTTGTTTAATTCATTGAACCGTACTCAATATATATTTTTTAAAATTTAAACTAAATTAGAATTAATAACATTATTATTGAGCGTTTTAATCGTTAAAGAATTTCATGTAACGATCGGCTGTGATGGTGACGTAAATTTGTGAATTTAACGTTTTTTTAATTTATTTTTCCGTTACAACTATCGCAGGTTTCTCGGCAGTCGTAAAAATAATAGATCGTCGCAAACAACTGCCGTCAATCCAATCCATCAAAGGCGAAAGAGCCCTGGAAACTTTTTACATTCGACGCGAATCAACCCCGTGACCCGCGCGGGTAAATCCATCCGCGAGCTCCCCGCAACACGATTGCTGAAAGGATCAATCAATCAATCAACCCACACAAAACATCCTCGTTCGGCTGAGGAAGGTGCTCGTGTATACCCCGCTTTAGGATGGGAGACGGGACCTACTTCGTATATCCTACCTCTGGTGCCTGCAGGGGCGTGCATTTCACATTTTCACATGGGCACTGCCTACCCTACTTATATACTGAATAAATAATATTAACATTAATAAAAAATATTGCAAGAAATCAATCTATGCTTTCAAAAATACGGGAGAAGTTCTAGCTATGAACCGCAACGCCGCGCCTGTCCTACCGATCGCCCTACTATAACATGTCAAAAACAGGAACTAAGTATGCAAAATGACGCCCATGTCGTATTGAAATGTTGACGGTATTCTACAGAAAAAAAATGAATATGTGTGCGCACTGCGCCTTCAAGAGAAGACTGAAGGTGAAAAAAAAACGTATCAGTAATTGAGATGTAATATGCATAAATGAAGTGGTTATTTGAATATTTGACGTAACAGGTAATGCCGAAAAGCATCGGCGAAGCCAGCAGGTTAGCCATTCTTATCAAAAACTTACCACGTCCGTGAAAAGTAAAAAAAAATACGAATTAATTCGCATCCTATTCTCAATTCTACCCCGATTTAAAACTCCGGGCACACCACTGGGTACGTGGGTTTCGTTCAATTGAAGTGATTTTTCAGATGTCACAGACCTTGGGTATAATTGGCTGGGTTGTGTAAAATTAATGCTTGTAGCTAATGTGCAATTCATTCGTTGAAGGTGCCAAAAAACCGACAGCAATAATAATGGCTTCCTTTATGCAGCTTGGGAAATGATTTTTTACCATTATTTTTGCGTAGGTAAGTACAATATAATTTATAGTTTATTCAAAAGATTGGTATTTACTTTGTGGCGTCATTATTAATAAGTGAATTAAAAATTACTTTGTAATCACCACTTTATTAATTTATACCTATAAACACGTGATAGTTGATACTTTCCTCATCAGGAATATACATAATACTAAATAATAATAATGTCAAGTATAGACAAACGATAAACATAGAACACAATAATGTTAGAACAGACAAAATTTTAACATAAACAACAATTGATTAAAGTAGGTGAGTAATTAATCAAAAATGTTCATAAAAATTATTATAAAACATTGAATATCAAATGTATTAAAAAAAAAAGAAATTGTTTTTATTATTAATATTAATATGAAAATAAATTGGAGAAAAACTGTTTTTAAAAAATATGTTTATTAATTATATTTAACTGGATATTAGCACTTTTTCTGATTTCCAAAATTTCAAATTTGTCTATTTATAAACCGGTTATTTATGTCAAAAGAATGATTGGTTTCCAAAATACGATTGGCAAAGACTTTCCTTTGTAAAAAAGTTTCAATCTTTACAAATTAATATATACGACCCGATTTATTTAAATTATGATTATTCTTCGGTGAATTAATAATTTTTTTTTTTAATATTTACGCATTAATTCATAATGAATACTTATTAATATTTACATATTAATTCATAATTAATGTTTTGCATATTACTTTATAATTAATATTTACATATTAATTCACCTTACATGCTCATAAAAAATAAATTTGACATTATTTATAATTCCTAAACCATGTACAGTGTGAGCTTGGTGAACGAGGTATCCCAGTAAGGTCACATTTTTTCGAATTATGTAATAAGTTGCCTTTGAAGAAATTAATATTTTAAAATACTTAATAACAATCCAATATAAATTATACTTAGATTGATTTGATAGTTTTGCTTATATTTACGGTGTTATCTGCATAATACCTAAATATTTTTTGTGGGTGCTTAGCAAATAATAAAATAAGAAAAATAAATACCCCGAGAACCCCGACCTATTTGCTAGCTTCGAGAAATTATTTGAAAAACATTGAATTCCTACAAAAAGATTCAGCCTGCGAAAAGTAAAGTCAGAAATTTACATTCCTGTCTAGGTACATTAGAATATTCCAGATACTTGATTCTCAAGGTCTCTCGGAGGCAGGGCATAACAAAAGAATTAAAGAGCCTTACCCTGTTCGTCACAAAAACAAATAATATGGGGCGGTGGAAAGGCAGAATAAAGAGGTGAACAGGGTAGCGTATTCTTCTAGGGCGGGCTCAGGGCATAAGGCCCCGGGCTCAGGGCACTTGAGGAGACTGGGGCACAAATCAAACAGAACATTCGAGCTCAACGTCGTCTGCCGAACTTTGAATACCCAATAAATATTTACATAAGAATTTAGTTGGGCGATTGATGCAAATGAAGCGAAGGAAAAATGAAACTACTTTTTAAGATCACTTTGTAGTCACTCTGTGATGCTCTTTGCATTATTGTCTATCTTTTTTTTAAACACGGTGTCTTTTATAACTACCAACTACCTAGTGCGTATCACGGATACTTTGATAAATTTATTTTGGTCATGCAGAACCCAAAAATGTAGGTTGGAGATGAAGCCCTGTTTTTTTGCTTTTTTTTTAATAATTACTACAAGTATATTTAACATAAACCAAAAAGTTAAAAACTAAATTCGTTTATTGAACAAAATCAACATCTCAGATGAAAACTATAACTACAGATTTAAAAAAAAACTTAAATATGCAAAAATAGATGTTTTTTCTCGAAACTTGAAACTAAAAGTGAGACAAATATTCCCGGGTTACGAATAACCTGATAATATTCGAAAATCTCGTTCTATCATCACAGAAAGCGGAAGATGTTGCTTGTGTCATGATGGAGGACTAGCTACCCGAGGAATTGAACTCACAACGTCTTGGTGGGACCCAGACGCGGAGCCAACTGAGCCACTGCCTAGTAATGTATGTAGGTATTTACAAAAATATTCCATCCAATACTTCCATCCTAATGAAATAAAAATTGAAAAATGAAATATCAACATGGTTCGAAAGCGATGTTTTCCTCATCAGGAATACACAGAATACTAAAAAATAAGAATGTGAAGTATAGACAAATAAACATAGAACACAATAATGTAAGAATAGATAAGTATTAAACATTGAATTGACATTTAATAAAATTGATTAAAGTAGGTAAGTAATTAATCAAAAATGTTAATTAAAAAAAAACATCGCTTTCGAAACATGTTTATATACATATATATGAATAAAGTGGTTATTACAAAGTAATTTTTATTTAATTTGTAATCCATTAAATGAAACTATAATTCATTAAAATTAAATAAAATTCTATTGTTTCATTAATTTATTTTTCTAAGTGCTAAATTTTTTCAAGATGTATCTCAAGAACTAGAGCTGCTACAAAAAAGACTTATATAATATCCAAAATCAGTTGACTCTTGCGGAATTAAAAAAATCTTTGCTGGGTTGTGCAATCTTTCATTCTACGAACATAGCGAAATTATGGATGCTTTTGTTCTAGAAGATGCGCCCTCGAGGTGATTTTATTACAAAATGGCGCTAGATAAAGTTGGCTATTATATTACAAATATAGGCATGATATTACTGCACGCCACTGCTTCATAGGTATTTGAAAAGGTTGAGCACAATGTCATCGCCAAAGTGAAAAGAATTGACAATCACAAGTATTTCTAAATAATGTTGTTAAGGTTCCTTTTATCGAACATTTTTATTTAAATTATATTTTTGCCTCCCCTGTAGTTGCAGCCGACCCAAAAAACCGTAACCGTACGTCGAACTAATAGTTAAATGTATATATTTATTTTTATTACATATATATATATATATATTCGAGTATAAAATAATTTTCTCGGTTTACCCGCGTAATGTTGTCCGTTTAGGGACTTTTTAACTCCTGACGTTTCGAACAAATCACGCTGTTCATCTTCCGAGGCCTTATGTCCTGAGTTTTGTTCTTAACTGATCGCTTGCGCGTGTCCGTTCAATCCAGAAGTCAAGACCTAAGTGAGTACAAACCATTTTAATAGTCTAGGACGAAGCACGAGTGTTGATAAAGGGGTGGGGGTAGGGGCGGGGCCTTTAATAGGCTGTATGCGCGTTGTAACCTGATTGGTTTGATTTAAGAAAGTTGCGGGTAATTCAAAGAAATTTTGAAGTGCTGTTATCGGGAAATTCCAAAATTGACTTTCCAAGTGATGGGAATTCTGATTGGTCATTTCTGGTATTCATATTATTATACATATATGAACATTTGTTATCGGCTGACGTATTGCCCATCTCACTAGGCGTAAAACACCTGTGCTGAGATGTTAATTTACATGGGTTAACAGATTATAATTTATTTATTTTTTTCAAATGTATACTAATTTAAAGGAATATTTTTTTAAAATTTATAATATAGTATTTCTGATTTCGCTCTGTCAGGAAATGAATAGCTTAATAGGATTGTATTTAAAAATTATTCTGACATTTTAAAAGATTTTACATGTGATTTTCTTAGGTCTCTAGTGCTTGTTCTTTCTTAAAAAATATGGATATTTTTTAATTGATGCAGCAGAGTATTTTTTGAACATGTTTTATCAAGTTGGGAACATTTAGTTTCTAAAAAAAATTCAGTGCTTGGCGGAGTCCATGGAAATAGGTAATCTTAAAATTTTTTTTTTGAGTCGCTTAGTTAAAGTATCTCTGAATTATTTGATCAGTGAAACGACTAACGGTTAAAATAAAAATAAAATAACGCTAAAGACACCCGAATTAGATCTTTGGTCATCTGTAATAAGATAAGTTGACGGGGCTAACAACACTCGATATTACGGCACGGTATTCAGCTACCGAAAATATTTTTATTCACCTATGTCCAGAGGTCATAAAACAGAGATTTAGAAACGAACCCAGGCTTAACTTACTAATTGATCTAAGACAAAATTTTTAAGTTGAACATCCCTTTTCAGGTATGATGAAGGAAACAGGACAGCGAACACACAACGTGTCTAGTATGTTTTAACACGTGCCAAGATTGGAGGCAATCCGTGCCGCGAGTGAGCCTTGGGGAGTTACCTTCGAGGGCTGAGTCGTCAAGTGCGAAGGGAGTCATCGAAGGGTGTAAAAACAAACAAAGACACGACTCAGGATGTTTCCATATCTATTCAATTTTATTTGAAAGCTATCTGTCAGGGATCAGGGAAGCTATTTTTGTATACCTTTAGCGTTAGTGGCGAAACGTTTACAATCGCACCCGAAATATTTCAAAGAAAGCCTTTCAAAATAAGCGAAATCTTACCAAAATGTAAGGAATTGGAAATCAACTACTATAACGTAAATTATGTAACTAACTATAACACTATTATCCTGTGGGGTAGATAGAGAGGTTGGACCGACTAGCACCCTTGCCCTGCCACATTTTACGTAAATGTAGATAAAAATATATATTCTGCTATTACTTTAGACTTTTCATATGACCAGATCTACACATTCAACTCGATCGTGAATCGTGTTACATATTACAGAATAGTACACCTACTCGTTTTTAATTTTGAAACTGTTAATTAATGGTGCAATTCCATTTAAAATATATATATTTTTTTAAATTCATCTAGTATACTTACTCATTTAAATAATATTTTTTAAATGATAATTATGTGATTAAGGTTAGTAGAACCGATAATATATCATCTATGACTAAAATTTTAATAAAGAACGCCAAGAATTATGCACAAGGAATTCACATTACAATAGAAAAAGAAAAAAATATTGCCAAAAAATTAATCTCAACCAGCAAAAAAAAGGTAATGTTGTTAAAAATTTCTGATACGTGAGCATACAACGAAAGTAGGCAAGTCTAGATGCCCTGTTCGTTGATAGACTAAAGGCCAGTTTTATAAATGAACTACCAAATTTCTATTATGTAACGAACGGTTTCGTTAACGGATCGTTATCCATCCGTTTTTTATCTTGAATAATTGGCATTCGCTCGTCACCACTTTCACTGATCGATAAGGAATCCATTTCACAAATGCAAATTACATATTAACTTTTTAATTAAAATATTGGACGTTTTCAAATAATCGATCGTCAGGCAATAACTGACAGCTGTCAAACTACCGGTAATCTAACGAACGTTTATAAAATGGCAAAATCAGCCGGTAGATC
The DNA here is from genome assembly GCA_022606495.2 of Halesus radiatus. Lineage (NCBI taxonomy): Eukaryota > Metazoa > Arthropoda > Insecta > Trichoptera > Limnephilidae > Halesus > Halesus radiatus. The sequence continues at coordinate 13,319 of JAHDVE020004708.1, read as the reverse complement.
AAATATTAGTTAAAAATGTAATCAAGCGTTACGAACGGTTATAAAACCGGCCCAAAGACTGAAGTTCTTTGCATAGACATAGAATCTTAGCTTCGCCAGTTAGAATACTGTTAACGTATATGAAACAAAATATACTTTAATTTTTAAGATATCCTGGCTTGCAAAACTTCTCAATCTAGATCAGCTAAAAAAACAATGACAATAAAGTTGTTCGCTATCTTGAAAAAAAAATTTAGAGACATAAAATCACTTATACTTTAAGTTTGGGCACACAATTCGTACATTACGTTCCCACCCCCCAGACAGGAATTCTAGATTTGTTTTTTAAAATTTGGTTCGTGACACTTTCAAAAATATTCATTGCAAAATTAAAAGAAGTTTAAGCTTATGATATAATGTGAAATTTGTCTACTTCAGTTTGCCAAGGAGAAACCGGCAAACAATACCAAAAATGCAAATAATTTCAACGTATGCTTTATGTGTTTTTTACGTTCGCCTTGAAACGAACAAAGCCTGTGGGTGTTGGGTGTTGTGATATTGAATGAAACAATAAAGCCATTGCGTTTTAGCGAAATTCCTTGCAAACAATGGGTATGGCGACCACAAACGCCGCATTAATATGATGCTACGAACACAACTTGTTCGCTGAGTATCGACCACTTGGAACGGGGAGCTATTGTTTATGCATTTACGTAAAATTCGCTCAGTTGGCATTATTCTCTACGAGGAGCATTCGCTAGAATACACGAGGATTGGTTTGCAGAAGTTATGTGACAAAATCTAAAAAAAATACGGGTTGAATTATAATTTTATTTTCTTGTTAGAAAGCAACCATTTTGCGGTTTGATATATTATGATTAATTATAGAAAATTAAATTGAACAAAAAATACATCGTGTGTGCTTATACTCGTATATACATATAAAGGGAGAACTTATGGAGTAGAACAATACAATGAAAAAAAAAGATAATTTATTAGGTAATATTTATGTTATAATTATGTTGTATTTTTTATTATAATATCATACATTAGATAGACAAAAGGCTTTTTTTTAACTAAAATAAAAAAAGTTGTCGGTTTAAAACCACTTTATTGAATTTAAATATATCGACAGGTTTCGGTTAATCTTTACCTTCCTCAGTATAATTACGGTCCTGAAATAGGTAAGATTAACCGAAACCGGTCGACATATGTATAAATTCAATCAAGTGGTTTTAAACAAAATAACAAGTCATAAAGTGATTATTTTCTTCAACAGTTTGTTTAGTTGCATTAATTACTCCCTTATGAAGAACTACGCTCAATTTTATTCCTATCGGTTCTTTGAATTCGATTTTTAGAATAAATTATGGAGTTCTGCGAACGAAACGAAAATAAGATCCGAAAGCTTATTTTATTTGCGGTGTGTGAGATTATTTATGCAAAATATTCAGTAAAATTCATATCTGAAAGTTCCGGTTAAATATTTAAACTCTGCGACGAGCAGAATTACTTCTGACAGCAGTTGAATTCTCTAATTCATGGAAGAAGTGCATGGAAATGAAAAAACTTCCCCGTATGCGGAAAATGTCAATACCAGCTCTGTGAAACCGCAACATGGCAAGCTCATATGAAAAACTTCATTCGTATTGTATTATTTACATTCATATACACTGGTTTCAGGGTGGTACCGCGATACCCCGGAGAGAAAATGAAAAAAAAAACTAACTAACTATCACGCCTTTTCTCCGCAGGGGTAGGCAGAGAGCCAGAGATCGCCAAACAATTCGATCTTGGCATACTTTTTTGCTTCATTCACATTCATACGTCATCTCATTAATTCTTTTCTGTTATGCTGACTTCTGACATGGTCTGACTCGAGTATTTGATTCACTTGATCGTTCCATATATTTCTAGAGAGTCCTCGACTTATTCAATTCACGTTCGCGTCATACATTCTCCTTACACTCCTTTCTTTTTTCATTCGCTCTATATGCACAAACCATCTAAGCGTTACTTTCTTAATATTAAAAATTATAATCGACATTTTTTACAAAATCATATACAGATTAATAATAAAACACAATACTTTGTATAACCAAACATAATTAGAAAACAAGATCTAAGAAAAATATATCTCGGACTGTGCAACTGTTAAAATATGGTTGTATTGGCTGGGGAGCTTCAGGAAGAACATTTTTAGAACAGCTTGTGAAGGCCTAAAAATCCATTATTAGAGGCATTTTGCGCGAACCCTACAGGTTCTGTAGCGGTGAGCTTTTCAAAGAATTTAATATCCCGGATGTTCGTCAAAACTACATGAAAAATTTTATTAACCACGTATATGAATACCGTAAAAAATTTAACTTATTAATATGAAAACGAAGAAGGATCACCGGAAAGGATCTCCTTGTCCCGAGCAGAAATGCGGCAAAATAACAAAAGACATGGGATTGAAAATATTTAATTAAATCCCCCCGGAAATAAACATTAAATTGTATTACTGTGCTACCATCATTCACTAGCGTTCTTAAAACTAACTTCAACAAGTACATAAATAATTAGACATTATTAAGGTGAGGGTAGTGGGAGTGGAGATCTGGATGGGGGGTGGGCAGTGAGAGGAGTCAAAATAACAAGGAAACATGGTTAACAAAGGTGATTTTATTTTGTTTACTAAATAATTTTTTATGTTTATTTCTAAAATTTCTAAGGGGCACAATTTAAAACATGTATTAATTTTTTTTTTAAATAATTGAATACCGCATAAGAGTACAGCTCCCAACCGCCTGGAGCCAGTGAGACTATGGCATCCCCAATTGGGGAATGTTGTGAAACTGAAGGTATTAGGGAGGGAAATGAGAAGGGGGGGGAAGACGTTAAATATCTGGCTAATCAAATCTGGTCACGAAACACGGCTAAAAGCCATTTCAAGCAACGTTTCAATTCAGAATGGTGGTCTTTCATCAGGGCGATGCGTGCGCAAATATGGTATACATAATTTTTAAGTGAATTAATTATGAAACAGCACAAATTAATTAAATAAAATTTAAATGCGCACGCCGAGATTTGAAGCCGCGACCTTCGGATTCGTAGTCGAGAGCCTTACCCCTCGACACATGGAGGCCGTCAAGATTCTAGTTTTAAAATTTCTAATAATAATAAGAGTAAATTTCTTCTGAGTTTTGTGAAGGTTCACCTCAAGTGCGCTTTACATTAACTAACCTAATCTAATATAATTGTAAAATAACAGATATACTACATAGCATATCTGTTATTATTATCTGTAAAATAACAGATATACTACATAGTATATCTGTTATTTTAATATATATACATGAAAATTAAAACTGTAACATAAAATATTCATGAGCAGGTATTATATTTAGAAACTAAGGGTGTAAATAATAAAATATCACGTAGGTACAAATAACAACAGAGCAAGATAAAATTACATCATATTATATACATGGTTTTTCACTGGATACTAAGGGAAATTAATAACTAGGGGAGAAAACCGCAACTAAATAAGCTATGCAGGATTATCAGAAAAAATGTCCTGAAATTCTGTTTCTACGCACAAGAATTTATGTTTTATATCGGATAGGATTTTTTAAATAATTTTGTTACTATTTTGTTATTCTAGAAGTCATACCTACATACCGTGCGCCACATTCATTACATTCTAAAGTATATATTTATTTTTTTAACCATTTATTAGAAATGTCCTTGTTGGTAAATTATTTTTCTACCTTGAAATTAGTATAGAAAGCTGAGAATTGTGAAAAATAAAAAAATAAAAACTTCAAAATTATAAAAATTAAAACCTGTAAAACGTCATACGCCGGTCCAATAATAACCACATGGTAGAGGGGAGTTTAAATTTTTTTTAAATAATGTCACCTTTATTTTTTCATAACACACTTAGCAGATAGTATATTTTTGTAGCGCCTTTGAGGTGATTTTCTCACGAAAACGGCGCTATAAAAATAATCCATTTATTATTATTATTATTATAGATTGAAGAAAAATAATAATTACAGAATATTACAACACTCATAACTGGAGCATTTGCTTCCTGAGAACAGATTATGTGCCTAGCTCGGAACTCATATCGACTTGATAAGACATACACACTTGTACACATTTTAAATATTTCAGTTGTTTTATGATCTTCAATTGTCTTTCATGTTATTACACAATATTACGTTAAATGCTATATAAATGTATATGCGCAATGTAATAAATAAACATAAGTTTTTGACATCCTAAAAAAATATGTTGGATATGTTGATTCCGTTTGTAAAATTTTATGAAATAATTTTCTAGAATATCGTGACTTTGCCCCCACTGAAAATTTCGCGGTACTGCCCTGAAACAAGGCCTGGTGTATTGGTACTTCAATATTACGAGGGTTGTATCACTTTCCTGTATTGTGCCCAGTTGTATCTAATGCCTACAACGTGTCGTAGAATACATTTGGAAAAAACATCGATCAAACCATGTCAAATATTCAACTAAGTCAGGAATAACGTGAGGAAGTCGCAGTTAGATATGGATTTGTTGTATCAGTAATGTTGACTTGTTTGTATTGCCAACTGGATATCCCTTACCTATTATTTACTCCTATGTTCTTCTTCCATTATACCCACAGACTTTGCTTTACGTATTAGGAGTAAAAAATGTACATATCATTTTGTTGTGCGATGACATCTTTTCTGTTATGATATCCCGTGAAAAATGTACATATCATTTTGTTGTGCGATGACATCTTTTCTGTTATGATATCCCGTGAAAAATGTACATATCATTTTGTTGTGCGATGACATCTTTTCTGTTATGATATCCCGTGAAAAATGTACATATCATTTTGTTGTGCGATGACATCTTTTCTGTTATGATATCCCGTGAAAAATGTACATATCATTTTGTTGTGCGATGACATCTTTTCTGTTATGATATCCCGTGAAAAATGTACATATCATTTTGTTGTGCGATGACATCTTTTCTGTTATGATATCCCGTGAAAAATGTACATATCATTTTGTTGTGCGATGACATCTTTTCTGTTATGATATCCCGTGAAAAATGCGAACATTTGAGGTTATTTGCACGAAAATTTCATAATGGCGAAATTCGTGTTTTTCACGTAAAATCCGCGTTATCAGGTCTTCAGGTCTCTCTACACAGTCTCTCTTGATTGATGTTAAACAAGATATTATATGAATAACGATCATGTAAGACTGTGACGGAGAACGTACAGAAAGCAATATCGGGTAAATGAAATACGCTAATTTGCCATGACGAGAAAGACAATATATAAGTGAATCGACTTAACCACAAAACTCATAACCGGCCCAGAGAACATTCTCACATCACAGACATAGCTAATTGAATTGCGCAACTTATGGGAATGGGTAGACCGCGTGCTTGCGATCCTGGAGACTGAAGACCATTAGAAAAAAGCCTTTTGGAAGAACACAACAGGGATGGGCTCATATTATGTGGATGGCTAATCGCAGGCTCTAGCCACAACTAGAAAATTCTAGAAGAACGAAATTTAAATTTAGAGTCAACGCATGTTTATAAAATCCTCACCAACACTACTATTAACCTTGTCTTTACCTATGTGCAAATGGAAGCATTAATAATAAAATAAAATAAAAGAATGAACTTGAAACATAAAAATAAACTATTAGTTTGAAGGGATATTTTACAAAGTCCGCTAAAACGTTAGATATTTGGCAGGGCCCGCTTTACGTCATACTTAAATAGTTTTACCGTTTTACAATTAGGCCGCTACCATAGAAGTTTATATGAAATCAGCATTTCCCAAAATAAATAATTAAAAGAAATTATATTATTTGTCATTATTTCAAATAATACTGTGTATCCTGATGAGGAAAGCTTCGCTTCCGAGAAATGTTGGTATTTATATATTAAATAGTGGTTCAAATAAAACATACATTAAATTTATTTTATCATAATAACTACATTTATAGTCTCACTTACTCACTGCCAAACATCAAGGTTGGTTTTCGCGTTTATTTTTATTTTAACTAATATCGCAGATGAGAAATGTTCCTTCATTGTTACTTATCCCTCCAGAAATCTTGGAACGAAGCAAAACTCAATAAATCTCACATTGCCTAGTCATGTGCGAAGCGTCAGTCGATTATGAAAATCTATACAGCGTGATTGAAGGGGGTACCTACTGACGAGGACTAAATAAATTAAAGGTTAAATATTATATTATATGAGGCATAAATAAAAAGAACTGTACCCAAACCCTCAGATTTAAATATCTTTTCTTTAAGCGTGGCATGGAACTGGCAGAGGAAGGATGAAAGTAGACTGAATGCTGTAGAAATGAGATCTCTGAGACGAATGGTTGGTAAAACCATGTTTAAGCGAGGCATGGAACTGGCAGAGGAAGGATGAAAGTCGACTGAATGCTGTAGAAATGAGATCTCTGAGACGAATGTGTGATAAAACCATGTATGATCGTGTGAAAAATGTTGAGATTCATAAAGAATGCAAGGCTGATGTAAGCGTAGTGAGCAAGATTAAGAAAGGGACGCTTAGATGGTTTGGGCATGTAGAGCGAATGAATGAAGAAAGGAGTGTAAGGAGAATATACGACGCGAATGTGAATGGAAGAAGAAGCCGGGGACGTCCAAGGAAGACGTGGCACGATCAAGAGAATCAAATACTTTAGTCGGGCCATGTCAGAAGTCGTAATAGCAGAAGAGAATGTATGAGACGTTGAATGAAAGTGAATGAAGCCAGAGTGTATGCCAAGATCGAGTTGTCTGGCGGTCCGTCCTCTCTGCCTACCCCTGCGGGGAAACGGCGTGATGGTTAGTTAGTTAGTTTCTTTAAGCGTAAATATTTCTGAGAAGGGAGTTGATTCATAATGGTTGTGAACTTTGAACTCAATCTGTACGTCTGTTAATCAAACCTGCTGGTATATTCAGTACTTGTGTGATCAACACTATGTCAAACTCCACAAGATGTCAGCAACTGATAATGAACAATACCCTGAACTATACAGTTAACGGAGTAATCAACGAACAATAGCTCATAAATGCTTCCGATGATTACCGAAGCAACCCGAAATATATGGCAGATTTATACCATTATGGTTCAAACTATTTCGAAAAATGTTTTTATTAGGGCGAAGCAATGCGAAGTAATGCAAAATCACGTGTTTTTGGATTGAAATTTTGATAACCTAGAAACATCATAGATGATTTCATTTAATACTGCTAGGAGAACACACCTTGGCTATTAGTTTAATCGGGTATTTTGGTGAATCTTTTTATAAGCCTAGATAAAAAAAATCAGACCTAAAAGAAAATATTTGAAGTGTAAAATCTCCTACTTACAAATCCTTTTTCGGATATTGTCATATTTTTCATTGTGGACAATTAAGTTTTTTAGGATATGACCGAAAAACATTTTAAGATTTATGCTTGAGCTTTACAAAATGAATTAAAAGACACATTTTGACGATCTGTTTTTTAAATGGAAACATGCGGCCGGTGTGACGCAGGAATTTCAACCTTCTCGCCACTTGCATGAGACGTGCATAATTTCGTTCGAATTTAACGAAGTGGATCTCCTTGAGAAATTTTTTTTATGAAAATAATATATGTTTCTTAATATGTAAAATAAATATCGTACATACAAACACAGAATTCATTACAACATCACGAGTACAAGAAAATGCAAAGCTGATGTAAGCGTAATGAGTAAGATAAGGAAAGTGACGCTTAGATGGTTTGGGCATTTAGAGCGAACGAATGAAGAAAGGAGTGCAAGAATAATATATGACGCGAATGTGTAAGGAAGAAGAAGCCGGGGACGTCTGAGGAAGACATGGCAGGATCTAATAAATCAAATTCTTGATTCAGGCCATGTCAGAAGTCAGAATAACAGAAGAGAATGTATGAGACGCTGTATGAATGTGAATAAAGCAAGAACTGTATGCCAAGATCGAGTTGTTTGGCGGTCCGTTCTCTCTACCTACCCCTGCGGCGAAACGGCGTGATGGTTAGTTAGTTAGTTAATCACAAGTACACAAACAATTTACACGACAACATGATAACATCTATTCATACTCCATATATACACAATATGGCAAGCAATCCATTAGCTACGAGGGGGGCAATTGATATAATTCCAGACAAAATTAAAAAAGAAAATGGTCTTTTTTATTTATAAATAAATTGTTCTTCCTGAAATTAACTGAACAAAATAATAACAATTTATACAGTTGGAATGCATCTATTTGGGTAATCATTCTAGTTTCTTTTGTCTGGAATAAAAAAATGTTGGTCTATTACGTATTTCAATATATCGATTCAATTTTTCTTCACCCTGTGCACGAACGATTTTTAAAATATTGTCCCCCTTCCTAGTGCCACCCATCACCTGTGTCGTAGGGTTGGCAAAAATGTCACCGTAGATAAAGCAAAGGTTACGCAAAATATTAGTATGTTGTTTAAAAAATGTTATCCCTTGGATGTCGAGTAACACATTTGTGACATTCATGTTGTGAGTCGGGTGATATGAGTGGTTACGATGCCCGGCTACGAATCCGGAGGTCGAGGGTACAAATCAGAGTCTATGTACCATTGAATGGTAAGCTGATAATTTAGGAGACCAAGGATGAGTTGAGTTTGCATTTATTGTTAATGTTGTATCTGTAAAAGTTGGGTTTCTAAATATTTCGAAGGTATGCCTATTATTACTATTAGAAGTAATAATAAACATACCTTTTAAAGTAAGATAAATTATATATTCACCGCTTCTCAGTATATTCACATTATCAAAACAATACAACACATTTAAATAAATCAATTAAGAAAACACTGTCAGTTAAATATGAAGAAACTCATTATCAATGGGAAAACCTCACAGAATTCAGAATTCCAAGTCCTAACAGATCTGTGCCCTCTGGTGTACCGGCCGCACCGGGACAGGAGTGCTCCTGGATGGGGAACAATCGTATCGTATCGTTTGATTATTTAGCTAGAGGGCTAATTTTCAAGGACGTTTTTTTCCCTCTGTTGCCCTTTGCTTAAATAATTTTGCAACAATCCTTTTGTTGCAAAATTATTTACGCAAATTAATCGAAATCCCTCAATTTTATGGAGGTCTAAAAATCTGTATTAATCATCTAATAATAAATTTTAAAAAATACACGTACATATTTTTTTAAGATTTAATCTAAATGAAATTTAATAATGTTATTATTAAGTTATGTGAGCATTTTTGTATTTATTATTGTGACAGCTGTTTCGGCGTTATTCACCACTTCTTAATATGTTCACATTATCAAAAAAATATAGTACATTTGAATAAATCAGTCAAAGAAACATTGTCATTTAAATACGGCTAAAACACGCTGTAAATGTAAAAACCGCACAGAATAAAGAATTTTAATTATTTTCTAACTGAATCGGTTTTACCGATAATAAATCATTATTTTTTTAAAAACCCGTCCAAATTAGAATGGGGGGGAGTAAATAAAATCATATAAATAACTCGTCACAATGTGGATTAACCACAGTTTGGAAATGGCCTTAAACGCCGAAATAGCTGTCACAGTAATAACTACTAAAAATACTTAATAATAACATTGTTAAAAATGATTTACATTAGATTTAAAAAAAATGGATTTCTAAGAATTAAACCCAAAACAATTAATAATCTTGTTGAAGTAAACTCCTGCTGACAAGCTACTTGCAGTGGCTTACAATAAACATAAAATAAAATAAAAAAATTAAAAGATCTTTGCATTAAAACGCATGTCCTCATTTTGACGACTAATTAAATAACTAGATCAAGGAATAATATCTCTAAATTTGATGCATCTGAATAGATTAATTTCACAAGCAGTGGTGGAGATAAGAACAAATTTCATATCACTCTGTTTGAAACCCGTTTACCAATCGTTCCCATATTCCCACAGGAGTTGCATCCAAAAGTTCAGAGGCCTCACACATCTAGATATCAATATGTAATGCATCTTATACCTAATGCGGGCTGGTCGGCACTAAACGAAATCCTTTGGCCGGTAATTGGAGGGTTTTAGTCATGGGCTTGTTCTTTGTGGGACTTACAATGGCGGGTTTCTAATTCTAGAGAGGAACCATTACCGACCATGGGGCAATTATACCATTAGACATAAAACAAGGGGTCCGAACCCGCAGCTTGTGGGCACAACTTACCACTTCTCGCTTGTTTTGTTCAATCGTTATAGTTAGTATTTACAATGCGAATTTGATCTTCTTACATTAAGATATCTATTGGGAATACAAATAATTTAACGTTTTGACTATATATGTGATTTTTATCGAACCATTATTTTACTTTAAGTAAAGGTAAGAAATGGAGTTGCGATGAAAGCTTAACAGTAATGGCCCTTCCACACGACTGGTTTACCCTATACTGAATGAAGCCACCGCGTCCAAAAGTTCGACAATCCTTAAGCCTGCCAACTTTAGGAATCAATAAATATTTAAATAATATGTGTGCGTGTATTGTTTTTAGTTTGCTTTGACTAAATCATATATTCGGGTAGAACTTTGCAATCATACACAAATATAGTAGCCAATAATATGGGAATTAATTGAGGATAATTATGGTAAGCTTACAATTGTTATTATCGATAAGAATGACGGAAAACAATAAGGTCTCATTAGCTCAGTGGCTAGAGCGTTGTCCCGGTAAGACAGAGGTCTTGGGATCGATTCCCAGATTCACTGATACCTTTTTATTTTCTGTGTTTTTATCTGTTATTACAATAAGGTTTTTATAAGCTTCAATAAGTTATTCCAATAATACAAAAAAAAATCCGTCGTACTTCATGTAAATGTATATCTTTCCGAACACTTATATTTGCTTGGAATGAAATTACATACGGTCAATCTCATTAATGCTCACTTTTATGATCTAGTTTCTAGTTAATAAAAGGTGATCACAGTTGAAGTAGAAGTGTTGTCGATCCCTGTGTCAGAACGGGAAGTCCATACCATTAGGCGTATCACAGAACAATAAATCCAGTTTGTTCCACTACTGATTGAATTCAAAGACCGATTAAGGAGCAGGACGCAGAGGGCGGGATGAATGTCTTGATTACTGACGTATTTGTTAGTTTGTAATGGTTAACCATAAGAAATTAGTAGATTTTACCACTGCCTACTTCAATCATAATGGGTATTTTTCTTAATTTATTGAAACCCGTTATGAGATAGTTTCAGTCTGATATTAAAAAGCAGACAAAAATTGAGGACGCTGTGACTGTTCAAGATTTTATATGGCAAAACAAAGATGGCTCATAGGAAAATCTTTTTTTTTTAAACACAATCCCAAATTGCATATTTTTTACTTTTACCAAACGGTGTTTAGAAATATGTAGTAATATCCAAAAGGAGATGAGTCTACATCATATTCTAAGATAATTTTGTATTCATATATTTTTATTATTTAACTGTTTGCAAGGAAAATAATTACATGAAAAGGCGTTTATTTAGCATTTTTTATATTTTATGTATCGAAATAACCATGTGTTAGATGTTATATAAATAATTAAAAGATCAAAAAAATAATTTTTAAAAATGTTTAAAAAATAATTATGATGTTTTGCCTGTTTTTTTTTGACGAATTAAACATTTGAATGTGAAGAACACATTTCAAAGACAAATTGAGTATCTTGGTGTTGCCATAGTAATGATATTTTGTAGTTCCAAAATAATAAATATCTATGAATAAATGCCAAGTCATACCTACATAAATTTATATCTTTCCCACGAAGAAAATAACAAAAAAAATTAAAGAGTTAAAGAAAGAGTGTTAGTTTTTTAACGAGTCCAACACTTTTCAAGAACATTCCATAATAATTTTCAATTCATTAATCTTCCCATTCTCAGAGCACGTGTTCCAAGTCCTAACAGATCTGTGCCCCCTGGTGTACCGGGCGCACCGGGACAGGAGTGCTCCTGGCCGGGGTGGAACAATCGTATTTTACTGTTTGATTAATTAGATAGAGGGCTAATTTTCAAGGACGTTTTTAAAAATCCTTTTGTTGTAAAATTATTTAAACAAATTAATCGAAATCCCTCAATTTTATGGAGGTCTAAAAATCTGTATTAATCATCTAATAATATTTAAAAAATATACGTACATATTTTTTTTTCAAATTTAATGAAAATGAAATTTAATAATGTTATTATTAAGTTAGGCGAGCATTTTGTTTTTATTATTGTGACAGCTGTTTCGGCGTTATTCACCACTTCTTAGTATGTTCACATTATCAAAACAATATAGTACATTTGAATAAATCAGTCAAAGAAACATTGTCATTTAAATACGGCTAAAACACACTGTAAATGTAAAAACCGCACAGAATAAAGAATTTTAATTATTTTCTAACTGAATCGGTTTTACCGATAATAAATCATTATTTTTTTAAAAACCGTCCAAATTAGAATGCGGGGGAGTAAATAAAATCATATAAATAACTCGTCACAATGTGGATTAACCTCAGTTTGGAAATGGCCTTAAACGCCGAAATAGCTCTCACAATAATAACAACTAAAAATACTTAATAATAACATTATTAAAAATGATTTACATTAGATTTAAAAAAAATGGATTTCTAAGAATTCTAAAAACCGCACATAATGGAGAATTTTAATTATTAAATCGGCTTTACCGGTAATAAATTGTTATTTTAAAAACCCATCCGAATTTGAATTGGGTGGGAGTAAATAAAATCATATAAATACGTCGTCACAATACGGATTAATCGCAGTTTGAAAATGATCTTGAACACTGAAAAAGCTTTCACAATAATAAGAACTAAAATACTTGCAGAACTTAATAATAACATTATTAAATTTGATTTACATTAAATAAAATAAATGGAGTTGTACGAATTAAACACAAATACAATTAATACGTAGATAATACTCTTCATCATCTAATTATGATATGAATTACCTAAACAATTTAATATTGAAATAAATTTCATTAAAAAAAAACACAGTGAAAGAAAAATTAAAAGCTATGCAGGAATTTCGCGTTCGAATCTAGGTGGAATCTAAATCTTTTAAACAGTTTTTTTTTATTTTTTTTTTTATCTAATATGTTTTTCTGACGTATGAGTATTACTAACACTGTTTCTAAAACAAATTTGAAACTTTTGATAATAGTCACATTTTACGAGTAAGAACTATAGCATTAATTTCCTACTACATTAGATATAATTAATAATATTTTTTTATTTATTTTACTTGAAACATACATTATTTAGCTAAAAAATGTAAGAA
>JAHDVE020004707.1:0-13150 GCA_022606495.2 Halesus radiatus | reverse complement strand
TACCGAGTGGATAGGTACCCACCAATTCACATTATAAAATATCCTGTAGAAACTTGTACGAAGCGCAGACCTAATCATTTGGTGTTTCCAAACGCGTGAGTTCATTAAATGCCACATTTGACAAGTGTCATTTACTAAAACAAAATCTAATTCAGATTTTAATGATAATGGATCGGGTTAGTTACATAATATGATAGTTTTCGATATTTGAAACATAAGAATAATTAATAAAACATAAAAACTTTTTTTTTTAATTTTAATGTAAATCAAATTTAATGTCATTATTTAGAATTTTTATTATTGTGACAGCTGTTTCGGCGTTCCAGGCCATTATCAAACTGCGGTAAATCCACATTGTGACGACTTATTAATATGATTTTATTCACTCCCACCCCATTCTAATTTGGATGTTTTTTTTTTAATAATGATTTATTATCGGTAAAACCGATTTAATTATAAAATAATAAAAATTCTCTATTCTGTTCAGGTTTTTACATTTATAATTTATTTCCCCGTATATAACTGATAATGTTTTATTAATTGATTTATTTAAATGTGTTATATTATTTTGATAATGTGAACATACTGAGAAGCGGTGAATAAATAATGTTCCTTACTTTATTAATTAATGTTATATTACGATCGTTTATTAATTTCTAATTGTTCAAGTAAATTTAATCTAATACCCGTTCTTTGTATATGTAAGGGTTCGGGCCCGTTGTTGTCAAGCAGGACGTTATAAGAAATTAGCATCAAATTTACTTCGATAGATTATTATGAAAATGGAAGATAAACACTGGATAGTTAATTGATACGCATGGATTAAAATAAATTACATTTAATTTACTACGTTAACGTGATTGCATATCAAGTAGCTGACATATCTACGGCATGATAATAGCATTTTATTCAAATTATTGTAGGTATTATTTGATTACAGAAATACTTTCAATATTACTAAGAATTTTCACGTTTTGTTATCTGTACGTGGAATTTGGAAAAAAAAAGTATGAACATTAGTGTACGTAGCAACGAGTTGCGTATAATTTAATTGCATTTTTTTTAACTCAAATAAATGTTAAATAAGAAAAAATAAGTTATCTGTATTTATTTTATCCTTAGAAGCTTTACAAGCTCGTATTGCCCGTGTTTACAAATCAATAGTATCGTTAAAAAGTTATTTCAATGAAACATGCTAAAACAGTACTTGAATAGTGCATTTGAAAGAATCAATAGTATAGGAAATGAAACTGGTACCAACTAGGAGTAAAATATTATAACTCTATTCACGTTCACAGTGACTATTATAAATTAATTACAAAGTCACATTTTCTTCGTATTTTATTGTAAAAACACAAAATGGAATATTTCGTTGTGAAATATTCTGCTGTGGTAAGTAAAAATACAGTAATTACCGCGGGAGTCGCGAGTTTTGTTTAATCTTTCAGCGTATTTACAATTGGCCTAATGTACTGATTTTTTGTCAAAACACTCGTAGACACTTATTTTATATTATCATTACTATAAAGTTTGTAAACATTTCTTAAAAATATGCGTTTTTACTTACCAATTGTGAATGTTTATTAAGTAAATGTGGTAAGTAAAAAAACAGTATCTACATAAATATACGTAATATTTTACTATGTTTATAAGTTTAACAAGATATTTACATTATTAACTGTTGTTGTGTTTAATTAGTAGAAATCCACTAATTAAAAAAAAATAAAGAAAATTAGTATAATCGTGTTCACTTTAGGGATGATCCTAACCGACTTTCGAGCGCATACCACATCCCAAACGCTTCACACTGTAGTAGGTAAATTAGTTAACAAAACGTATTTCGCAGACGATAAAGCCTAAATAAAACCTCCTTCCAGTATAAAGTGATATTTAATCGCCCACCCCGCAAATATTTAATTGAAAAAACAGTCTGAAATTATTTCTCAATTCCGTTCGATACGCTCGCTTCAATGTTTTAATATTCATAGGAAAAAAATTGCGGAATGGAAGACGGGAAAACTTTAAGCGGACTGCGCAGCTTTCACTTTAAAATGTCTCATTTCGGTCTGCTCCCGGATTAATTATTATTATTAATTTCCATTCGAGTCCCAATTATTGCCATCCATTAATTAAAACGTCGCCGTGTTCAGGGCTCGAAGCTCGAAGCTCCAAGCTCGAACCAACATCCAACGACTTGACAATCAATATAATTGAATTTGACTAAACGAGCTTTTGGATTACTTACTTTAAAGCATTATTTGAACAGTCGTCTCGGAGTAGCACGACTTAACTTGTATTTCATTCGTTAATAAACACCATCAGACTCTTAGAGCTTTCTATTCATTATTATTATTCCGTTAAATAACAGCAAAGGGATTTTAGTTTAGAATTCATCCGGCGAGAAGAACGCACGGTTATAGAATCAGAGGTTGGGGGTTTGATTCCAGCAGAGCGCTCTGATATAGGTACACTAAGTCCACTTCTGATTGTAAAAAAAAGTTAGGATGTTAGCTTATTAAGCTCAGTTTCAAACTTGTATTTTCACGTATTAAAAAAATGCCACTTGTAACATAACATAACTCTAAACCTAACGTATGTAGGTACAGGTCAATAGAATTTCAATGAATTATTAATAACGTATAAATAATAAATTAATATGATAGTCGAGGATATGAAATGCATATTGCATCAATATGTTCTGTACCTATCGATTCGATGCGAAACGAAGTGATCAATTCCACGAACCGGTAAATTCAAATTTTTACAAGTTGAAAGTGCATAATAATTTGTTTTTTTTTTATATAAAAAGTCAAATTTATGGGAATTGAATACTTGAGAAACCATTTTACAGTCACCACTGAGTAGTACAATTTTGGTAGCCAGTCACAAATTAAAGACGGGATGAGAAGTTTAATTTTAATTTCAGCAAATCGAAAGAGGAAATTTGTTTTTTATTCCATGACAAAATGCATTTAATACGTAATTACTTATTGATAACGCGTTGTAAATATAGAAATAAAATAAATCCAAACTCAGTCCTCTCCGTTCAAGTCCAAACTTGTCAATCACCTGGTCAGAATAGTGACGAGTGATTGTGCAAGTTCGAAGTTCACATAAGACGATTTTTTCCACAACTAACGTAAAACAAATACTAACTTGTGTGTTTCACGTGTTAACTTAGTCAAGATTTGATTAATTAAGTCAAACACACGCATACGTATAGCAAAAAAGCAATGATATTAAATTTAATAAAAATAAGAAAAAAAAATCTTTTTCGCTTCCATATATTCACATTAACGTAGGAGCTTTTAAACGAATTCGTAAAAATCCAATTGCAAAATTATACCACTAAAAGATTTATTTATTTAATGAATTTATTTAAAAACGAAAACAAACAAGTTTATAAAATAAGTGGAGGAATATAAATAATTAAAAAATCAGAAAATGGACACAGAAAATTAAAAAAAAAACTATTTCAAAAACTGTAAAGAAATATTACACAATCATAAAAAAAAACATTTTAATACGACTGAAAAACTTTCTATCAAAACGACACAAACTTATAAAATAAAATAAAAAATTAAACGGCACAAAACAATTTTTTTAAACCTATCAAATAAACTTACAGTTATTGAACTGAAATTTCGAACACTGATCACAGCACCCCAAACAACACTTGATGCATTCACCTCAAGTAATAATAATAAAATTGTCCCCTCACGAAATACGAGTGTCCAGTATTTTACCGTAGCTTTACTTTAGTACGCGCCCTACATAGACAACCTGCGCGATTGGCGTTTCTTCGCCAACTGACGAACTGGGTATAATAATAATAATTGACTGAGCCTTTGCTAGCCCCTCTCCCTCCCGCCCCCCTGTTCTTCCAGCCAATGGGAGGGCTCCGGAGCTTTGGTCATGCGCAGTCACTGAATCGAACTTTTTACGAAGTTTGAAAATGTTCCGAAGTTTATTTGAAGTTTTGGAGGTCAAAGATTCAGTATTTTTATTTGCAAATGATGCCGTAACCACTCGAGCATTTCATAAATATAAATAATGACAACTGTGGAAACTATGTTTGTATTGCATCGTATTTCGCAATGGTTGCGTCAGTGGTGCAGTATCCAATACCTACATTCATATATAATATTCGCGATGTGATATCTTAGTAATTACTAATTTATCACTCGACAGAAAATCAGTTAGCAAATTATGTAAGTACACACCCACTAAAACCTTACAGTTTTTTCTCAACCAATGCAACTACTTTCTGCTGGGAACATTATGTCCATCAGTTTTGAAATATTTTGATGAAATTAAACAATACTCTAAATTGTTTTCTTATTTTCACTGTAAGCTCTTTGGATTCGAACCCCTGGGTAACGGTTGTCATACGCACCTCGTTCGCTTTCTGCTGAAATCTATTTGAAAAAATTGCTTGGAATGACTTTATTCGTATCGTGTTTAATGACCAAATTTGAAGTGAGTTAGATACTTTTCCCCCCCATCTCCATTTTCTCCCTTTCTTAACAGTAACTCCACACGGGAGGCCCTGAGGGAAATAATTTCCCTCAAGGCTTGTATTATTTTTGGGGATACTGTGTGGAGGGTATTTTAGAGGATAGGAGGAAGTGAACTTGGGTCTTGATTAATATTCTAAATAAAAATGATGAAATGTAATGAATTGATTTAGAATATGTTTATATTATCTATTGTGATTTTAGTGTTTATAAATAATAATAATTTGTCAATTGGGCAATTTAATTTAATTTAATCATTCTAAAAGAGTTTTAGAGGTTTTATTGTATTTTAAAACCACAAAACTGGGCAAATCAGCAGTCAGATATTTATATATATATATTATATGCAATAAAGAAAGCACGAAAATAAAACATATACATACATATATAATTTTTTTTTTAAATGATAGACAAATATTCCCTGGTTACGAATAACCTGACAATATTTGGAAATCTTCTACTACCATCACAGTTAGCGGAAGACGTTGCTTGTATCGCGATGGAGAACATAAGCTTGAACTCACGGCGCCTGGGTGAGACCCAGATGGGTGAGACGCGATGCCAACTCAGCCACTGACCGGTTAAAGAAAATAACATTGTCTTATGTGTGAAGAATACCTATGGTATTGCAAGAAAGATAATTTATTAACCTTTGACAAGTAGAAGTCTTAACAAGACCCGGATTATAATGTGTGATAATATGTATCTAAAATATAACGAAATATGATGCAATTTATATCGTCACCTTAATTAGTAGATAAATCCACATTTTCACAAAACTGGTATGTATTCGGAATGTTTTAATATACGAGTACTTACTACGAATATAGGTAAGTATGTTTTTCTGTATCTGTTTGTGCATAATTAGATAAATAAAAGGAATTAAGATTTGTACAGCGCCCTTGAGGTGATTTTTCACAAAAACGGCGCTATACAACTAATCCAATTGTTATTATTATTAATATCTTTAATCACAAAATGCCGAAAACCTGATTTCCAAAATAAACAGCAAGAAATAAAAGTAAATAAATAAATACACAAGAAATTAAAACAGGTAAATCAGGAGAAAATATTATAATGCAGGATTTAAAGCTGTACAATGGGATTAATCGATTTTGTGTTTAATTCGTAGAACTCCGTTTAATTTTTTTTACTATTAATTTAAATCAAATTTAATGATGTTATTAAGTTCTGTAAGCGTTTTATTTTTTATTATTATGACAGCTGTTTTGGCCGTCAAGGCCATTTTTGCAGAATTTAATAATAACATTATTAATTTTGACTTACTGTACAATGGTGATCGTACACCAGGATAGTATGTATAAATGTTATTATTAATTGTAATGTGTTATTTTTTATAAATCTTTTATTTTATTTAAATATTTTATCCTTTATATCTTTCATTTTATCTTAAATTTTATATTTCTTTATATCTTTTTTTTGATCTTTTATGTAATCTATTATTTTATCTCTTCTCTGTCTCTATTTTACTGTTTTATGATTCTTTTTTTTGTATGTAATACATTGTATATATTATCTAATATGGAAGATTGGATTTGCACTATCCACCCAGTCGTGTATCCATGTTGCTGTAATAATGAAAAAATCAATATCCACACTACGATCACCTAGTTTCTCACCTATGCATGTGGGGAATGCAAGTTCACCTCACACAAGATGAGTAGTCACAGAATGTGGTTTTATGTTTTATTCCAAGAACGCGTAAAGCGAGATAGCGTATGGCTATGTATGAGTGTACCAAATGCTTTGATTACTCCCTGGTTAATTTAACATTGAACTAACCCATTACATTCAACAGTGATGGATTGGTTGCATATTGAATTTGTTACTTGAACATTGTTGCATTGAACAAATATGAAAAAAACTATACAGTTACAGCCAAACAAAGAAGTCAAAAGCATTAGTTGTCTTTACCTACAAATTTTATTTTATAAGATCTGCTTCTTCTTCTATTATATAAGGAGTGTAAGAAGAATATATGACGCGGATGTGAATGGAAGAAGAAGCAGGGGACGCCCGAGGAAGACATGGCGCTATCGAGTGAATCAAATACTTGAGTCGGGCCATGTCAGAAGTCGAAATAATAGAAAACAATGTATGAGACGATGTATGAGTGTGAATGAAGGAAGAAGTGTATGCCAAGATCGAGTTGTTTGTCGGTACGTTCTCTCTGCCTACCCCTGCGGGGAAACGGCGTGATGGTTATTTAGTTAGTTAAACTAACGAAAGAAAGGGGAAGATAAGATAGGCCGGGGATAGGGATGCCCTGGAAATATTTTATGTTTATGCATTAATTATAAACGATATCATATTTTACACATCGTATAAATTTAATTCACATAGAATAACATGTTAATATATTTAATCAAACCACAAATATTTATTATCGAATATAGCTTATCTTTAAACTAGTTGAATTCTTCAGCCATGTCGTCACCACCGGACCCGGCTGGTGGCTAATGAAAATG
Organism: Halesus radiatus; assembly: GCA_022606495.2. NCBI lineage: Eukaryota > Metazoa > Arthropoda > Insecta > Trichoptera > Limnephilidae > Halesus > Halesus radiatus. The sequence goes on along the minus strand of JAHDVE020004707.1, from coordinate 6,144 downwards.
GAATCTGGAGGAGTAAAAACAAATGTCTCACCTGATATTATCGTCTGCTTGTTTAATGTGAACAGCCCCTGTTATAGATATAGGTTCAATAGTTGGAGATGGAATATTTTTACTCTCAGCAAGAAAAGTTACCTTTGTAGGTACCAGAGTGGCAGATACTCTCAATACCGTCATGGTTGAAATGAAAAATCAGCCTTCAGAATCGAAACGTTCCTTGTATTGGCTTTAGCTGTGTTTGGTGATCAGATCGGAATAGACAGGTACTCAACGTTCCTCCTCTTCTTTACATTTCACTCCATTCAGCGTCACCACACATTCCAATTGGGGATTCCATAGCCCCAATGCTCCGACAGTTGGAACTCTTGTGCGGTGTTCATATAAATCATCATAGATGACCGTCGGTACACTATATGAAGCTACTTTTTTTCTACTGGTTGCTAATAGTGGTACGATTTATGAATTTGTTATTATTTGGTCACTTGCTCTCTGATTTTCTTGATTGAAAGTAAATTGGTACAACTGTAGATAAAATGTATGTGCTACTTTGTTTACCGGTCGTGAGTTTTCGCTATTAATAATATCCCTATCATTTTTGTAAACTACCTCATTCAAAAGGACGCCCTATACCAAACAGGTACAAGTCAGGTACAAAAAGTGTTCAACTTGTGAAATGTACGAGACACCTAGCCACATGAGGTATTTCGCGAGGAATTTCAAAATGTTTGCATACATTACGCTGACGCAAAAACTGTCACACTGTTGCAGTCATACTGATTCACACTTCTTATTTACTTCACGTAGATACTTGACGATGACGATAGGAGGGTGTGTATTGTGTAATGTTTATGTCATATGATACGGTACGAATGTACCACCCCAGCCAGGAGCACCTCTGTCCCGTTGCGACCGGTATCCCATGGGGCACTAGTTTGTTAGGACTTGGAACATGTGCCGTGAGGATGGGAAGGAAATTGAAGTTTAATCAGCCGGTATAAACGTAGAATGCAATATAAAACCAATAGAGGAATATCTGATGGACGGTGATCATACGATGGATAAAGTACTTTTTTATTTTTTTTATTTCTTATTTATTTTCAATACATATTTTTTCATTTAGTTATTGAAATTTTACAAAGCTAATAAGACAACATGTGATGTTTTTCTTAGTCCTCCTCACTAGGGGTTCCTGTGATGAGGCGGACGAGGTTTTATTTAGAAACCAATTGTTTTTAAGCTCCTACGAAGTTCTTTTCAAGATGCTGCATAACTCCTCTTCTTTGATTTCCCTGAGCAAGGTGTTGATTTGATTTTTGAATTCATTTGCCTTTTTTATTTTTTTTTTATGGCCAGTGAAAGTGAATTATATAGATTAGTGGAGAGATATTTATAATTCCATTGTCCAAAAGCAGTTTTAAATTTAGCAATATTTATGATGTCATTTTGGTTCGCTTTTCAGTGGTGAAAATTAAGTTTCTTCAATTTTTTTAGAATTTTTGAGATGTTCGATTAAAACATTTTTAGCGTAGATATTTTGGATGTTAGGTACTGCAAAAGATTTTAAAATTGTTTTTGTTGGTTCTTTCACTTTTCATACTGTCTTCTTTTAACTTCCTGTTGCTTTTACTGGATTCTTCTTGCTCTTTTGTGCTCCTTCTTGAGAATGATAAAAACACAATTCATATAAAGAAACAGCTGGCGAATAACCCATATATCTTTTTACGTGTGTTATCTAAGAACATTGTTCTATTATTAAGCAGGTTATTTCTACGTCTATTAAAAGATAGATATTAGATGATTATACAAATAAATAATGTCAATATCGTAAAAAACAATCATGACGCAAGTAAAAAAAACACAAACATCTCGTATCTTATCTCTCAAAAGCTGGGGTGAATGGAATGTTTTACGTTATTGTCTACAATAATATAACTACCTATAAAATGTTCAGTCTCTGCTAAATGTTATTTGTGATTTTAAAAAATAAATTATTTATAGAAATAATAATAATTGGATGATTTGTATAGCGCCATTTTTGTGAAAAATCGCCTCAAGGGCGCTGTACAAATATTACTCCGTATTCTTTATCTAATTATGTACGACCAGATATAGAAAAACATACTTACCTGGCAGGTCGCTTCAGATGAACACAGTTTTATTAGAAAATTTAAGTATAGAGATGATAGTTTTACGGGTGGTATTTTATCCTCCTTTTCTATTGATGTTACATTTATTAGAAGATTGGTGGCACAAGAAGAGTTGGTATTGAAATATTAATAATTTTAGGATGGGAAAATATTTATAAAATGACTTTAAAAAAAGCGTAAGAAGCTTTTAATAGATATTAACGTTTTTCCCCGATGCGTGAATTTTTAAACATTTTCTATTTAATGACTTTAGGTAAGCACTAACCGGCTGGCCTAGCTAAGCAATTTACGGGTGCATTTCTTTAATTTATGGATACGATTGTCTGAAAAGATGAGTTTTAAGTTTAGTTCCGAATTCTGCCGAGTCATTGATAATTCTTAAGTCGTGCGGCAGTTCATTCCAGGCTGTTGGTCCTGGTACTTCGAAAGCACGATCACCGAACTTAGTGTTAGGTGTGCGATTTGGTTCCTTCAACCTCCCGATAGCTGATGACGCTGCTGACCTAGGGGTGGACTGCCGTGAATTGGTATTTTCAGGAATACACAGTTCTGATAAGTAAGCCGGAACCATTCCGTTAAGTGACTTAAATACCATCCAGCAGAGCTTGAACTGGATTCTTTCAGGACATTTGAGCCAGTCTTTTTGAGATGCTCTGAAATGTGAGAATATTTAGATACGCCGGTGATAGTCTTGCTGCACCGTTTAATACTGATAAAAATTATGAATTTCACATAACGCCACTTTTGTTGCAAAATATCAAAAAAGTGTACATAACCCCACTTTTGTTGCAAAATACCAAAAAAGGAACATAACGCAACTTTTGTTGCAAAATACCAAAAAAGGAACATAACGCAACTTTTGTTGCAAAATACCAAAAAAGGAACATAACGCAACTTTTGTTGCAAAATACCAAAAAAGGAACATAACGCAACTTTTGTTGCAAAATACCAAAAAAGGAACATAACGCAACTCTTGTTCCAAAATACCAAAAGGGAACATAACACCACTTTATTGCTTAATACCAAAAAAGGAACATAAAACTTTTTTTGCAAAATACCAAAAAATATATATTACACCACTTTTTTGCAAAATATCTCCGCTACTGCTGAAGAATAACCCGAAATAACGCGAATTCACCATAAGTTTTCTGGTCCTTAGTTATTGATTTCTCTCTGTAGAGATAAACCGATAGAAATATTCTGTGGGAGTGTTCGTGTACTAGTAAGATCAATTTTATCTTACTCGGGGTGAAATTGAAAAAAAGAAAACGCTTTAATGATTTTTCTTCACACGTAAATCAATTTCATTGACCTGCATGGAGTCTTCAAATTAGTATAGATTACACTTTTATTGATTTTCTATTCAGTGGACTGTCTAGGTAGGTAGTAACTCAAGTATTATGTTATATTTACACAGCATTGGCATGAAAAATCAATATAAGCAGTTCCCGTTTTTTTCTAAAAGAAAAATTCCACCGTTCCCGTATACAATACTTTAACTAAAACGCTGTATTTTCGAAGTATTCAAATATGTTCTCTGTTAGTGTGTATGGGGTATAAGAATGTTCCTGGTTGTCAAAAATAAACTTGATTCATAAATGATTACCTACTAAATAACTTAATTTTTTCCACTTGTATAACAAGCTGAACAAAAAAAGTTTTTATGGTAAACATTTATAAAGAAATTTCACAAAGAAAACATAAAATTTTATTAATAATTAATGCTATAATGGTTATGAAAGTACGTAAAGCAGTAAACTTTTTATTGTGTACGTACCTTCTTACTTATTACTTCATTTTTTAACTAAAAAGTGGCACGAAAAACTTTCCCCTTTGATGGAAGACAGTTTTAATTTCCCTTTGGATATTTACTTGTCAAGCGCAACCTCCTCCCCTATTTAACTTTACACGGGGCAACTTTCCGATAAACTTAAAAATTTTAAACTCATCCTTGGGAAGGCACTCGTTTATTATTTTCCCAGAGGCAATGAAATGAAACAGTGCGTTTCATGAAGGCAACTTCACACAATATTGTTCGCCTTTTTGATACTGAAAGCTTGGAACAAAGAAAAAACAAGCTTTTATCTACATGAAGTATTTGAAACAGTTAACTTCTCGTAATAATGAAATAGCCCCGATCTTTTGTATTGAATAAATTATGATATTTACTTAACATTATTTAATCGAAAATATAATTTTTTTGGTTCCAAATTGATACTTGAATATACATTTTCTTTATTATTTCATAATTTTAAAGCATAAGTTGTTATGTAGGTGGTATAAAGAATAAAGAGTGTAGTGTCGTATACTGTAAGGTGTAGTGTAGTGTAGTGTACTGAAAGGTGTAGTGTAGTGTAGGTACTTTAATTATTAATTATTTTTGTGTTTAATTCATAGAAGTCCTATTTTTTTTAAATATGAATATAATTTAATAATGCTATTATTAAGTTTTGCAAGTATTTTAGTTTTTCTTTGCTGTGGCAGATGTTTCGGCGTATAAGGCCATTTTCAAACTATGACTTCTTTGTATGATTTTATTTACTCCCACCCAATTTAAATAAAATCGTGTAAGTAAGTCGTCTTAACATTATTGAATTTAATTTCTCTTTAATTAAAAAAATACAGAATAAAAATATATAATGTGTAATTTAAAGTGTAGTGTACTGAAAAATCTAGCGGTTTTCCCGTTTTACTTAGCGGAGATGACTAAATTTTAATAGTAAATTAATTTTTAAAAAACTTTGTAATCACTACTTTATTAATATATACATATGAACATGTTTAAAAGGCGATTCTTTCCTCATTAGGAATATACAGAATACTAAAAAAGTAGTAATGTCAGGTATATGGTAGACAAATGACAAACACAGAACACAATGATAAAGTGAATGCCAATCTTTTGAAGAAATTATAAATTTTATTATTATTCCCAAATAACAATCCACCGTTTTATACTTGCTACTAGATATTTCAATTTATTTTTATTTATTATTATCTGATTTTAAATCACGAGTTAAAATGATCGTAGGTAGCCTAGCGATCTTAGGGGTGATTTTTCACAAAAATGGCGCTATTCGAATTATCCAAATATTGTTATTATTATTAGCACAAAGAAATAGTCAAGTGTTTAGAGCGTACTGAAAAGTGTAGTGTAACGCACTGTAATCTGTAAAGTGTAAATGAAGATAAATATTATGTAAATGACGTCGTGTGTGTGGTCATTTAATTTTAATTCCAACATTTTTTGCATAAAACTTGTTACATGATGTCATATATTCATTATTTTTAATTAATTTTATACTTAGGTATATAATTATAATTTATGTTTACTAATTTTTCTACCCACTAATCGGGTGAAAATGCTGTAATTGTTTTTCTGGATAAAATACAATAACTATAAACTATACATAATGCAGGGAAATAAAAATAACTTTATTTTTATAAAATCCCGCGCGAAGCCCTTCCACCTGCCGGAGTTCAGTGAAAGCTTCCTTATAATTTGCGCGTTCCAGTTTCGCTTCCTACTTATTTAATAAAAAAATAACAATGTAATTTAATTTGTGTATAAAATACAATGTCAACTATAAATAATGCAGGGAAATAGACATCACCGAAAAATAATGTTATTTTAAAAAATCCGTGAGAAACACTGCCATCTGCTGGAGTTCAGTGGAAGCTTCCTCGAGCGACAACACCACTGGAGCCGGTGGTTCAATTACTGACATCAACAAAGTAGTTCCCAACTTTTTCTCGGATTCGATATCCCTCAACTTTATATGAAAATTGATAAATTTATTTCGTAGGAAAGGAATTGTTTTATAAAGTTTGAGTAATTTGAGCGGCCATTGTGATTTTGTAACAGATTGTCGGTGAGCGAAATGGAATGGTGATCTTATTGAAGTCCACGCAAATGCTTACCGTACAAATACGGATTATTTGAAAAATAACTCCACTCCGGGTGAACTAAATGCGGTTCACGTCGTAATCGACCCTACTGCAG
>JAHDVE020004706.1:0-35292 GCA_022606495.2 Halesus radiatus | reverse complement strand
CACTAAACATGGCTAAAAGCCATTTCAAGCAACGTTTCAATTCTGAATGGTTTATCTTTCACCAAGGGCGATACTGAGAGTATTTTCCACTCTGGAACGTGCTTAAATATACTATATATTATTTTTAAATGAATTAATTGTGAAACAACACAAATTAATTAAATCAAATTTACTTGCGAATGCCAGGATTTGAACCCGCCACCTTCGAATTCGTAGTCGAGAGCCTTACCCCTCGACCATGGAGGCCGTCAAGAGGCCGTATGGCGGTTTTAAAAAAAAAAAAATTATTTATGTCCCTAATGGTGATTTGTCTCAGAGTGATAGAATCTCAGTTGTATTGCAACGTAAAACCAATTAACAAACCATCACACCGTTTTACCAGAGGTTCCACTCTGTCTAGGCGCACACTCCTTGCTTTATTCACATTCATGCATCGTCCAATACAAACTCTTCTGTTATTCTAACTCTTGACATGACCCCACTCAAGTAATTGATTCGTTTTGTCCTACCATGTCTTCCTCAGGCATCCCCGACTTCTTCTACCATTCATTTTCTAATGATTTATTCCCCAGGCACTCCTTCCTCCATACATGTCCAAACCATCTAAAAGTTTCCTTCTTAATGTTCTTCAAGTATTTTTAGTTGTTATTATTGTGACAGCTGTTTCGGCGTGAAAGCCTCACAGAATTCAGAATTTTAATTGCTTTCTAACTAAATCGGTTTTACAGATAATAAATCATTACCCATCCATTCAAATCTTAAAGGAGTGGGGGTAAATTAAATCATATAAATAAGTCGTCGCAATGTTTGAAAATGGCCTTAAACGCCGAAACAGCTGTCACAATAATAACAACTAAAAATACTTGCAGAACTTAATAATAACATTATTACATTTGATTTATATTAAATGTAAAAAAATAATTAAATGGAGTTCTACGAATTAAACACAAAAACAATTAATAGTTTACTTTCATCCTTCCTCTGCCAGTTCCATGCCTCACTGCTGTACGGACTGGTAGTATCGCCTCTTTTTTTACTAGCGACAATCTCCTCGAGTCCTCCATCCATTAATGGAGTTTTCTGCATTCACCCTTCTTTAAATGTCCTTGTCACGCTTTCCATCTCTTATGAACATACTTCCCAGATCCAGGGTTCGATGGATTGTGTATAATTTAGTGTTGTCTTTGTTTTTACGGGATATTCCAGCATTTCTCCATGTTTAACTTTACTGGGATTCCTCAGGCACCATCAAGTAGCATTGTTGTATGTTTGGAATTCATTTTCAAAATGCATTGCCTTTGGTATGGTGGAAATCTTGGACCATTAAAAAAAAACTTCATTTCACTTTATGAGCAATTAACTGCTCATACGGCAACAGCACCTCTAGAGATACTGGACATCCTTACTGTATTTTTCCCTTTAGAAAATAAATATTACTTTATATGTACGAGTATATAGAAATATATCACAATATTTTCGAACCCTGCCAAACACTCTGTCCTATCAAAATAGTAAAGATTGTATTGTAATTTATGGTGTATGCAGCTACTGATATTTTTCTTTCAGTTTTATCAAACAATTTGGGGTTGTAATATTATTTTAAAAGACATTTTGGCAATTTTGAAATTTTATTGAAAATAATAATATTCATTATTTGATCCATATCTTGATGTACATGATTCATCTAATCTTCTTATCTCAGAAATACGATTGATAAAAGCAAAGTAAACCATGTTTTTTAGTTTTCAGAGTTGTTACGCCGTGTCTTTACTATTATTTATTTTCGCACATACGCAAAGATGGACATGTAGCGTGTTCCACCGTGAGCCATGAAACACACGAAGTAAAAACTCGGTAAACTAAATAATTATATTATCTGAGCGGCCAGAAGAGTGAGAGAACTTATAAAATGTACTATAATAACTAGACCATAGAAATAATAAGTTTTAACTAATAATCTAAATGAATATTATATTGAATGGATAAATATATTGAAGATGATAATAAAAACAATAGATTTAAGCATATTTCGTTTAAATCTCTTATCAATGGCCCAACAACGGATAATACTAGAAAATAAAAGGTTGATGTGTTAAGAGTTAGAAATATATAAATTAACAATACAGGGTTAAGATAAATCACTAACTTAACATTATGTGATGACCTCCCTCTATATTTATATAAACTGATGTCATATGTCCGAGTACAAGCAACCCTCCTCTATAGACCTCTTACCTTCTGCTCTCGTGAGAATGCATAAGACACCACAATTTTAATCTGTCGTTGAAATTTAAGGCCAATTTACTGCGTGTAGATCAAAGACCGACTTGAGGAAGGAATTGTGTTTTGATTAATAGTTTGTACATTAATCGTGGTATTCGATTACGACTACATGATAACAGCTATAGTCCAAATAATAAAATATTTATTGTGAATGTTTCGAGTATAATAACTATACCATTAACATCATATTATATATTTACAATAATAATTATATCCAGAGGGTATTTATTTATTTTTCTGCAATTTCCTACAAATCAAATAATGATAATTAAAGAGGGTTGCCTGAATAACTTACACTGTCATTTACAATAATTCATTTATTCCTCATTATAAAACAATTTACTTATTTGTTACAAAACATATCATCGATGCATTCCTTCAGACAAGAATTTTGTTGAGGCTAAACGAAACGTGATACGCGCTCACAGATGGCGTAATTCAAATATTTTTGAAAAAAAAAACACTTTTAGCACATAATGCTTTTAATAAAAATATTGAGATGAATTGTTTGTTGGCGGGTGTGAACATATGGAATATGAAAGAATAAAATGTTATTGTAAGTTTAAAACTCGAGTCCTTCAATAAACTTATAAAAAATACTGTATATGTTATTTTTACAATATTAGTTTCTTGAAGGACTTGAGCTTTCAATCTAGTGTCAATTTATTTCATTTAATATTCTGCGTGTACACCCGCCAACAAGCAAATCATTTCAATATTTAAAAGCATTACGTGGTAAGTGTTATTCCTAAATTATTTAAATAAGCGCCATCTGTGAGTGCATATTACGTTTCCTTTAGCCTTGAATTAAAATCTTACGATAATATTTTCCACGGAACGTCAAAAGTACCAGATTCATTACGTCCGAGTCTCCGGGCCCCGTAATGAGTCTGTCCTTCTGGGCTCGACTTAAACCCAAAATAACAACATTGCTTATTCGCCTCAGAGTGTTTGGCCGCCAGTTTAGGGATATTTCCATATTTCTGGCGGGCAAGCAGTCGAGGCTTGTCTCACATAACAAATGGGAGTTGGGCATTATATATATATGTAGTCAGGAGCTGACCAATTCTAGTGAAGTAAGTTCACCAAATCAAATGGAAGTATAAAGGTTACGGGGACTCTGACAGAAAACCCTTTGTCTTGCTGCTAGCTCGCGCCCAAACATATTATTTACATGGATTAATTATACTCTTTTTGAATCCATAGCTCTTTTGCATAACTAATTTACAAACACCAATATAATTAACCTCATTAACAACTGAATTAGTTACTAAAAAAACATTGAACGTCACAAAACCAGTATAATAATTTAAAGTAGAATTCTTTTCATCGATGTGATTATTTTAAATATTTTATTACGCCATCATCAATTATTGATTTAAAAACTGATCGTATATAGTTTAGGAGATAGTATACGGTGGTGGCAGGGTTTTCTATGTCTGGTGGGAGATTCCCCGCGAACACATTCAATCAAATACAATATCTAAACCTTAGAGTAAATTGTGTTTTGTTTGTAAGTCAATACAAATCCACGCAGGTAATAACTAACGTAATGGAACCACAGTACCTACAAAAAATGTGTGTAAAAATAAATGAACAGGTTCACGCTTCATATTTAAAATTACTTTACAATTTACACTAACAGAAAATTGTCATAGTGTCTATCAATTTTGTCAGGAGTCACAATACAAAGTCTTCCGTGTCTTCCAACACTCCCGAATGCGCACTTCGCGGCGATTCACACAGAGGCTCAGTTTATTCCTTAATGTATCTTTTGTACATGAAATCAAACATCTTCATTACAAGCGGTTTAATTGTTTCACTGAGGCGGAGGATTTGAGGGACTCTGTTGTTGGTTTCCAGGCTTGGTGATAACAAGGGTCTGCTTTCCGCCCGGGCCGGGTTTCCCCAGCTGGAGCATGTTGGAGGGGATAATGATCTTGTTTCCACCCATCTGGTTAGCGGAAACAAACTTCATCATGTGTGCCCCCGACGGCAGGCCCTGGGTGTTCTGGCCTTGTATCGTGGTGGTGACGGGCATTCTGTTCTGCACGATGGCCATCTTAGGTACCGTTACGGTGATGTACTGTGGCTGGCCTGTGGATTGTCCTCCTACATTGGGAGACTTCTTTATAATGACGGGGACCGGCCTTAGCATCGTGTTGCTCGTGCCGACTAAAGACTTGGGAATGACTTTCCCGCTTACTTGGGAGGTCTGAACTTGGTGCATTTGGCCGCCTTCCATTGTTATTGTTTGTGCTCCCTTATTGGGTGTGGTGACAATCTTGTAGACAGGGGTTTTCATCTGGATGTTGCCGGTTTGAGCGAGGTTTGCTGTTCCGGCTATTTGGATTCCTCCCGCGCTGCCCGCCATAACGGGTAAGACGTTCTGGTTGAGTTTGAAGGGGAGGCCTCCCGCCGTGAGTTTGCCTTGCAGGTTTATTACGCTGGTTGTGACGGGCATTCCGCCGGCATTCTTGACGAGAACATTGGATGTGCCAATCTTCATGGGAACCGTGTTTGTCGCTATCTTCACTTGAGCATTATGAGATTGTCCTGAGAGGGTGGTTATTTTGGCAGTTACGGGAGAGGAAACGCTGGTGACCTTTTGAATGTTAGGACTGTTGAGTTTTAGTGGAACACCAGTAGCTAGCTTGACCGGCATGTTCCCGGTGCCAAGTTTAATAGGGACGGTTCCCGCAGCTCCTGCTTTAACTTGCACATATCGGGGTCCTGACGTGATGCCTAGAGAGCCATCGGAGCTGATCAGGAGTTGTGCACCTCTGTTGACAATAGGTCCCACGGCAGACACGCGGGTGAGGGGCGCCACTGTGGCCATCTTGACAGGTTGCGGGGGCGGGGTGACAGGGGTGGGGATGGGGGAAGCGACAGGAACTGGCTGGGGAGAGTGGACCGGGAGAGGCAGGGGAGCGGGGGCGACAGGTGCTGGGGGAGGTGGTCGTTGGGGCAGGGGGCCGCAGCGCTGAATCTGCAGAAGGAAGGTTGTGACGGTGGACTGTTGGGGCCAAGACAGCTCCAAGGAGTGCGTGCCAGCGCGCACGAGCTGGACGCGGCCGGCAGGGGGAGGTGGACTCACCTCCAGGTACCAGAGGTCCTTGCAGCAGATCTGATTGTTCCAGGTCTTGCGATATCCATCTCGCCCGGACCAGATATAGAGTCGGGTCTGGATAGCTACAGCGCTGTGTCCTGCTCGGGCACGAGGGACACAATCTTCGTACTTATCCATGGAGATGCCATCCCAGCGCAGCGTATCCAGGTTGAGGGATGCCAGAGTGTTGGTGCACTTCCATTCCTTTTCGTGGGCTGATATCTTGGTCTCATCTGCCACTAGGGGTACCCAGCCTCCATACACATACATGTAGTTTCCGATGACGGTGGCAGTGTGTAGGGAGCGAGGAAGAGGAGTGGGTCCTCCTAGCGAAGGCCGGGACCAACTGGAACTTTCAGTATCAAGGATCCACAGGTCTCCCAGACGGAAGCCACTCATTCCACCATAGATGATAAGAGAAGACTTGCCCTTGGTTTTGTCTGTATAAGAGACTCCGCTGTGAGACTCTCTCGGGGGAGGCGCATCGCCGTTTGTTATTGGCACGTTCCAGGCGGTGGTGGAAGAGTTAGGGAAGAGTTCCAGTGTGTACAAATCGTTCAGATATCTCGGTATGTTATTCTTGGGGTCATCACTCTCGTTTGCCAGTCCTCCGAACAGATACACTTTTCCGTTGAGCAGAGTGAAACTGTGTCCCAGGCGCGGACAAGGCGGCGGATCTTGCTTAGGCGGCCGCGGCTTCAGACGCTTCCATTCCCAGCGGGATGCTTGTAGCTCGTACAGGTCGTTGGAATATTTTCCGTACTCCACCATACCGCCGAATACGAGTAGACGTGTTCCGTCCACGACGAAGCCATAAGCGGCGCATCCTGGAGGAATTTCTCCTTTTGTGACAGGGACAAACCATTGGTTCGTTGTCGTATTAAAGACGTGCAATTCGTGAACGATACCTTCATTCCCGCCGCCGAAAACTATCATAAGATCCTTGATAGCGACTGCCCGGTGTCCATGGCGAGGTCTAGGTTGTGGACCTGTCGGATTATTCACTTTTTTCCACTTAAGAACAGCGATATCCTTCATCATTTTTATACATTTGTCACAGCGCTTTCTACCGTACGTATTCCATAGATAATCATAGAAACTGTAAATACGAAGCTACAGCAACATTACGCGTTCCGTTGCAAGCTTTTATGTAAAATATCTGTGGTTGTACAATAGAAACCTTTGCAACTGATCGAAAAGGCGATTGTTTATACTGCAAAAAAGCTTGTAATGGTTCTCAAGATTTTAGTTGAATTTTATAGGCTGAGTGGAAACTGAAATTTTTACTAATTATAAAATGTCAATTTTAAATTTATTTAAGTTTAGGTAGGTACCATAAACATTTCAACGGTAGTTTAATAGAATGAAAACAAGAATATAATGATAATAAATTCTTTTGTAAACCAAGATTTTAATATTAAATATCTACATGTTTCAAAACCAATGATCTCTTCATCAGGGTGCAAAATATGTACCAATATATAATATATTATAGTAAATTATTCGTTAATTTCATTAAAATGGTGCCACAAAGTCATTTTGCAATGTTTTAATTCGAATTTTATAGACACGTTATTGTCTAACAAAATTAAAACAACACTCTTAGGTTTCCAGGAAATTCTTAATCCAAACATCGTTTTTATATTTCAAAGGCGGACATTTAAATGATTTGTCTATTGAACGCAATGAATGTGCGTCCGTACGTCGTTTTCTGAATTTAAGTTGCGTCAAACATCATGGGTGTGAATGAGTTAACATTACGGTTACTCGCTTACACCACGATAGGGCTAACTAATGCCTTCCACACGACTGGTTTGGCAGATATTGACAAAAGCCACCGGTCGAAAGTTACGACCATCCGGTCGTCCATTCCTATAGCCAAGCCTACCAGACTCGGCGGCTTTAGTTAGTATCGGGTAAACCAGTCGTGTGGAAGGCCTATAAGAAAGGACCTACTGATAGAAGGTTGTTTTTCTTATTATCGTGTGTTGCTACGTTCGCTATCTCATTTTCTCTAATGACGATTATTATTTTTAGAAAACAAAGGAATAATTTTTATTTCCATTATGCGTTTGTCAAATATTCGTAGTATAAATGATTGTTCCCCGATTATGATTATGTATAAATATGAAATAATTTGCGTGTATTTACGAAATAAATGCTATTGATGTTTGCTGTGTAATGGAAACACCTTTTCATCACACGGGAGGGCATTTTGGCACTAATTTGTGCAATTTGGTTAGAGACACCAGATGACCTCACGCAATGCGTGACATTTTATATTTTAATACTAGATAAAAGTACGGCAATTATCGTATCTTTTACTTGCCACTTTGTGAGCTCTACAACGTGTCTATTGTTTGCAATGACAATGACGTTATCACACAACAGCGCTATCATTGTATAAAACATATTTATTGTTATTATTATTATCATTATTACAAACATATCAAATATACTGATTTTAAATAATGTTTTTTTTTACATGTAAAGTAACGAAAGGTGAATGACAATAAGTCACCTTTGATATATCCATTAGTACAACCCACAAGGCCGAATTCACAGACCTACTTACTTTAAAACATGTGCATCTCAATTCCTAATAATTTCCCCCCACTAGATAGGCCTTTAATAAATTGCATAATATGTTAGCAGCGTGCATTATTGACGTACCGGAAACCGCCATAACGCTTAGAGAGTTAACCATTATTTTAGAACGTCGGCATAATTTGACAAAGTATACTTCCACTCGAGGACAGTAATAAACTCAATAGGATTTGAGCGGCCCGCCAGACAATACGGTCATAAAACCTACCCTTACTCGGGCCGGAACGACCTCGGGAACCGTGGGACCAGTTTCCCGGAATTCTAGAGAAAATTATGTTAAGTTGCGGAACGGGTCTACCAGTGGCACCTAGTAGTCGATGTACCTAATGGTCGACACTAGCGCCAGGGAACCGTTGCAACATTTCCGCCATACGGGAACAGAGAGAACTATATCCCTACGACAGATGACAACCTGCAAGAGGAGGAGCTGGTCGTCGAGGTAGTTGATTTCCGAATCCCGGCTCGGGAGGTTGCTCCATCTCCGCCCTTCGAAGAGGGCGCTCAGGCCGCGGGACAGTTGACTTCACTACTCCAGCTCGGAAGGTTGTCCAATCTCCGTCCTCCCGATAGGCCGCCCATGCTACATGACAGTTGATTGTACGCTTCCGCCCAGAAAGGTACCCATCCCCAGGCCTTCTGACCACAGTTTCTGCCGACTTCCGGCCAGGAAGTTACTGGTCTCCGCCCTTCGGAGACCAGCCACAGAGATGCGAGGACGCCGGACTCTGGATAGTCATCAGAAAAGGGAAGTGCCTTTGAACTCTTGTTGTAATCCTCCCGTCGCCCAGTGAAATTAATATTAAGAACACGGACTTTCACGTAGAATTAAGTACTTGACATATAATTTTAATGACCTTTTTGTACTTAGTTAAGATTAACTCCAGTTTAAGATAAACCCTTCGAATAGAAAAATAAATTACTTAAAACATAAAACGATTTTTAGTTCCTACCTCGTTGCGTTATTCCAAGAGATATTTTGAACCCACCAAAGTAAAAGCTTAACAACTTTTTTTAGTAGTTTTTGTTTTTACGAATCATTTTCATATTCACACACAGCTTATATTATTTATTTACAGCTGTCACAATAATAACAACTAAAAATACTTGCAGAACTTCATAATAACATTATTAAATTTGATTTACATTAAATTAAAAAAAATTAAACTAAGACGAATTAAACACAAAAACAATTAATAATTTTCATATACACTTACATTCTCTTTATCTACCAGCATCGTTGTTTCTCTTATACTCTTTTCTTGTAATCTATTCTGATTGCTTGTATTACCTTCAGCTCTTTTCTATTAACGTTCTTTTACTCTCCTTTGTATCTCTTTTGTTTTACCTACGTATTGTTTGTTTTTGAAAAATCTATGAAAAACCCGTTTAAGTTGGAAGAATCTAAACCTAGCTTTAGATTTAGATTTTGAATACAAACCATTTAAACCTAGCTTTAGATTAGGAACACAAACCATTGGCGCCAACTCAAAAGTAGCAAAATCTGCAAAATCCCAAACAAAATAAATCTGACAAGTGAACTCACGTGAAGTTGGCAATTCTAGAACCGTAGGTTATGTTTTTCTACAGTGGTAGTTTTTACGATTGGTGTTGTGTACAAATTTTTTAGCGATCGTTTTCAAAACTGTCGCTTTAATTCGGTGAAATAATGCCTCGAAAATGTTTTATAGTGTCCAATTAATGAGTGGTGTGATTTTCAAGTGCGAATAATAAAGGTAAATTGCCTAACGAGATGTTTGAAAATTGTGTTTTCGTACAAAAGATCGCCATTTTTGTGATCGCCGTTCTTTGGGATACATAAAATAATTACTCCGGGAAATATTTTCCCGTTGCTCTGCAAGGGCATTTATGTATGTTGTGTCTCTGACGGCTTTTGCGAAATGTTTCTATTTGTTTATTAGTTTGAGCTGTGAGACCGTGCATACAAAAAAACGTATAATTAATTTAGCTTCGTGCTCACGAAACTAACGAAGCTGGAATATTCATCCGGCCTAATTAAATATTAAATCATGACGATAATTGTTTTATAACAAAATAAGTGTTTTTGGGGGAAATATAAATAATATTTATGTGGCAAAAGGGTATTAAATTGACCTCGCTAAAAATAAGAGCCTAATTTTTAATTTGATATCTGCCTTTACTAATTGATTAGTGTTACTACATTTTGATGATGTACCTACGTGTATATGTACTATGTTAAACAATTTTGAATGTCCAGCTTCTTCTAAATATTGTTAAATTCTTTTTTGTTTTCATATAAGGTTGCTCCACTTTTATGAAAACCCATTCAAAAACATTTTTTCCTTTCTAAGAACGTTTTGAGTTGACCACAGAACCAGAATAAATTATTTATCATTTTATATTTGTTTTATTAATAAAACACCCACATAAAACAATCCTCTAGTTCTCTTCCACCATTTTCCTGTTTTTACAAAGATAATTTTCATGTTATTTTTAGTCAACAACCAATTATATTTTCCTGGTGAATAAATGATCTTTGAATTTTTCATAAGCCATATTGTCGGGATTTTTTTCAGATGACGGTATGATGGTTCTGTTGGAAAAAATGACAGTTTTGATGTTCAAAGGTTTTTCACGAAGATGGGTGCAAAATTTGACGTCGGTAATTTGACCCATTTGAATAAAATACGATCCTAAGCAAAAAGGTGAGTTGAATACATTATTATTACATTTTCTTAGCATGAAAAACACGGTGTATCTTATGAGGTTTTAACCATATGCCATAATGCAACTATTGTAAACATGATTCACAGGGTTTCGGATTCATGTTTCCTTCCATCTATTATAATTTGATTTCTGTTAACCTGAGAGACGTGGCTGTATCATATATGAGATTTGCTGTTGCAAATATGTTACATGCAGTTTGAGACTCGGGTTGGTAGGTTAGTGCACCCGACTGTCCATGGAATTCTGAGCATTTTTCTCTAGCACCATATTTCGTTTCCTTTCGGTGGCTCGTGTCCGTGTTTCCACACCATATTAAAATATGTTGAAAATCAGCGCTCAATGGGACTATGACATCCCCAATTGGGATATGTTGTGACGCTGAAAGGAGTTGAGAGAGAAGGGAAATTAGGAAGAGGAAGATTGGGAAGTACATGTGTTGAGTTTTTCCGATTACATGGTGACTCGCCCATTCAAATTGACAGTTATCTTTAGTATGTCAGTTCATCACATCTTTGGAAGAGCTCTATTTTATCTTTTCCATCCAGGAAAGCAATCCGATTGCATTGAAATTCCAACAAACACCTGTTTGCCATGGTATGTGCCCAACATAGTCTCACTTGAGTTCAGTGGCGGTTCGTGGCCTCTTATTGGGAGTTCAATCGGAAATTTAAAAAGATAGAAAACATTTCCCTTAGATATACGAAAAAAATCCTATGTTGGTCTCTTCTATATTTTTATATTTATATATATATATGTTATGGTTGAGATTTTCACGGGTGTAAGATGTAGAATAATTTTCTCGGTTTACCCGCGTAATGTAGTCCTTAGAAGGACTTTTTAACTCCTGACGTTTCGGACAAATCACATTGTCCATCTTCAGAGGCCT
The DNA here is from genome assembly GCA_022606495.2 of Halesus radiatus. Taxonomy (NCBI): domain Eukaryota; kingdom Metazoa; phylum Arthropoda; class Insecta; order Trichoptera; family Limnephilidae; genus Halesus; species Halesus radiatus. The sequence continues at coordinate 23,701 of JAHDVE020004706.1, read as the reverse complement.
CATGTCTTGAGTTTTGTTTTGAACTGATCGCTTGAGTCCTTCTAAGGACTACATTACGCGGGTAAACCGAGAAAATTATTCTACATATATATATATATATTTTTTTTTTTTTCCTTAGGTCTAAAGTAATTTCATCATATCACTGCACTAGAGATTACTAGGACTCCGAATTTCCCCATACAAATTCGTAACAATATTGCTTTTTAAGCCAAAAATAATAATACAATCTATCAACATTTATTAATTATGGTTGATTATACTGCAAAATACATCTTAGGGTTATAAAATAATATTAAATATTAATACGTTAGAAGCAATAATGTTGGCTCAGGTAAACGAGTGTCTGTCACCGTAAAGGGACAGTTAAAACATGATCACAGAAAATAACTGTGGATTCTTGCAAAATACTATTCTGTACAAATTTGGTGTTGCTAAATCTCAGTTGCTGTGTTCGGTCATCTAGTAAATCCCCAAGGTTTGCATGACTACCACTCTAGTGCCATTAGTATGTTTTATATGGACTATTTCTTAGGACGGAAAGTTCCATATGTGCTGAATTCATAACACACGTATGGGATTCATTTCGGGCTTGCTCTTGGCAGCATTATTCGATCATGTCGATTTTTAGTATGGAATTTGAATGGCGCGCTGTTTAAAGAGTGGTAAAATTATAGTACTAATTTGCCTTATTTTCTTATCTTTTTATGGTAGTTTACTGCACAAACGCTCTTTAGAGAAAACCGCAACTGCTTGAGCGTATGTACAGATTGTAAATGAAAAAGGTTTTTTTCTTTATTTACATCAAAATAATGTACCTGCATTATTACTTTTATGATTTATTTTTTAAGTATATTTTTCAGAGAATTTTATAATCATTTTGACAACATTGTTATTGAGTAGCGTGTCGATATTTTTTGCCCAGAGGAAGTCCACGTGGTTAAACAATTCATATGAAATGGGTTTATTATGTACTACCGGATTGTTGTTTCTGAGGGTACGTATTAACCTGCTGACCACCTGAAAGCAAAGCAATTCATTTTATGAAATTTTAATTAATAATAGTTTTTTATGAACTTAAAAGGGAAGGCGGCACCCCATGCTCCTAAATCTGATCAAATCGTTGGAGCCACATATATTTCAATGTAGCACAGTATTATTTTATTTATTTAACTTAAAAGACTTCATATGTACAGTGGTTACATAATATTTATCTTCTAATATAAACGTATAACATAATTTAAACAAAAAAATATTAGCAATTGAATTTAAAAATTACAAATTGAAGACTGTTTTTTTTATAAACCGCTTTTCACTCATTTCAAAATTTTACAGGAGAGTTTTTTTCGTAAATTTACAACTCGGCCCTGTGGATGATTATAAAAAAAAATATATATATATATATAGTTATGTTTAAAAGCAATGTATATTGTATATAAATGAATTAAAATTTTCTTTGTTTTTATCACTTTATTAACACGTTCATTGCTGACACCGCGCGTCACGCGTTGACAGTAATTTGACCGGCATGCAACGCGAGGCGCGTTGCGCCGTCTGTTCCATTTCCGGTCTAAAACAGACGCAGCCATGTGGTTTTGAGTCCTTTCTAGCCTCAGCGCTAGGCACTGTCACTGTTGTATTTTCCATTGGTAATAAAACAGTAAATTATGATGTCTATACAATATTATGGTCATGTAAACACTCCTTTAGTTCGCTCGACCTTTCAGTCAAATGTTCTTAGCATGGCATTAATATGTACCAATTTTAGTTAGCAATGAACGTGTTAATATACACATATCAACATGTTTTGAAAGCAATGCTTTCTTCATCACGAATATATAGAATACATATTACATATATAGTATAGCTTTCGAAACATGTTTTTTTATTTATTTTTTATTTACAAATGAAAAACTACAATGCAAAAAGTCCCGATAAACTACTTTTTTGTAGTTTGTAACGGGAGCTTGTTATTTAAAACTCAAAATTTACATACAAGGTTACAAAATGTATATGTCTATATAAATTAAATAAAATTGGTATTTGTATATTATTAAAGTGGCGAATACTAAGTAATTTTCAATCTATTAATAATGACGCCACAAAGCGTATACCAATCGTTTGAAGAAATTATATATGTTTTTTATTTAATTTTTTTTATTTTCTTTTCATTATTTCGAAGTGTTTTGTTTTTGTTGTTGTTTGGAGCAAACTTGCACTCGAAAAACGACGGATTTTTGATATGTTTCTAAGCTGATTGATGCATCTCAAAAGCAGTAAAAATAATTTATTTTTTTTAATTCCTGTGAGTGAATAGCGATTTTTGAAAAAAAAATGGTTCATAATTAATTGTTAAAATTCACACTTCACGTATTTCGTTACTTCTTTCTTACCTACATTTAAACACATTTCCTCTTCTTTTATATTAGTCTGTATTTCTTGGAGGATTTTCACCAATTATTAATTAATAATTACAATTTCAGAATTAGTCCCAGCTGCCCTGTCAGTGGGACTATGGCACCCCCTTTTTGGGTATGTTGAGAGGCTGAAGGAAGTGGTAGAGGAAGGAGATGGGGAAAAATGAAGGTTGGCAAGTACCTGATTATTCAGATCTAGTCACTGAACATAACGAGAGCTATTTCAAGCAATGTTTCAATTCTGAATGGTGGTCTTTCACCAGGGCGATACTTCCACTCTATATCTACCACTCTGACACTGGGAGTATATAACACAGATAAGCCATTTCGTTAATTGCCTTAACTCTTTAACTGCGGATAACGTCCATAGATGGAAGCCGGTGCCGTGCCACCATTGCAGATCCTGTCTATAGCTATTTTAGTATACATATATTTGTTTTTTTTTTTAAATTTTTTGCTTCTGTTTACCCGACCTTGCTCGGGATTATTTATTTTTTTGGAATAAAGTTATGAAGTTGTGAATTCTTGCTTGTTGTTTGGGTGCCATAATAGATTTAAAAGCGAAAGTAATGCCTTGTGACGACTATTACCATCTCTAAACAAAGAAACATTCATTTGAAAATTTTATTTCATTCCAAACATTTATTTGTTCAAAATATATCTAAACAATAATGTTCTTAAGGTAGGTACCTACTTGTGTTTTCCATTTTGAAAATATTCTACCCAAACAAACCTTCGTCTTTTGAATATGTGATCTGTGGCTAAACAGTGTGGTATATCTATGGGCTAACCTCAATACAGCATGGTGGGTTCAATGTTTTTTGCACTAATTTTAAAACATTATAGTAACAGTTTTACATATTGGATTTCATTCAAATTACTCTCTAAACCTCCCCGTCACTAATAAGAACAAACTGTGCTATTTTCAGCGAAACCGGGCAAACATTCATTTTTTTATGATAAAAAATGTTAATTTGTGCTTCTTTATTTCAATTTAATTAAATGCTATTTGTTAAATCTGAAATAAACTCCGCACGGAGAAAAACATTGCATGCTGGGTAATCAGCTGTAAAAGGGTTGAATAGCATCTAGTAAAGTGTGAACTGGATTCTTTCCGGACATTTAAGTCAGCGAAGATTTCTGTGAACCATACTCTCCCCTTTCTGCGTAAATTCTACGAGAAGGTCTGTACTAAATTATTATACATCACAGGGTTTATAGCTTCTTCTAATAGGCTAATCGATAATGCGGCATTTAATTTATTGAAGCTAATGAGAACTCCATTGTAATATTTAATCATCGAAGAAGATAATATTGACAAATCTCAATGAAATATGAAAACGGCCTCCATGGTCGAGAGGTAAGGCTCTACTACGAATCCGAAGTTTGCGGGTTCAAATCCCGGCGTTCACAAGTAAATTTTATTTAATCGATTTGTGTTGTTTCACAATTAATGAATTAAAAATAATATTTGGTATATTTGCGCACGTTCCAGAGTGGAAGGTACTCTCAGTATCGCCCTAGTGAAAGATCACCATTCAGAATGAAACGTTGCTTGAAATGGCTTTTAGTCGTGTTTGGTGACCAGATCTGAATAGCCAGGTAATTCCCCACCTTCCTCTTCCCCTTCTCCTTCCCCTCCCCATAACCATCAGCCTCACAGCATTCCCCAATTGGAGATGCCATAGTCTCACTGGCTCCAGACGGTTGGGAGCAGTTGGGACTCTTGTCTGGTATCCACATAAAAACAGAAAAGGCACAGAAAAGACACAGAAAATAAAAAGGTAACAGTCGCAACGGGGATTCTAATCCAGATCCCCTGTCTTACCGGGACAACACTCCAATTGAGCTATTGAGACTTAATTATTTTTAAACGAGATCAATAAAAATGATGGAAAAATAATTAGGTATCAAGATTTCAATTGGAGAGTGTTGTCCCGGTAAGACAGAGGTCCTGGGTTCGAGTCCCAGTTGCGACAGTTATTTTTTTTTTCTGTGTCTTTCTGTTTCATATTTCATTTAAATTGGTTAATACTGTCTTCAATGATTCTATAATATAGTATTTATATTTTTCTAATTTATCAAAGCAGTGCCATTTCATACCTCAGGACTAGCCAGGTAGTCATTTTTGCCCCAGAAAATGGCTGCTGGAGCCTTACTTGCAGTAAGGTCATATTTTGGCGGTGTCGTTTGTCCATATTTCACCATATTTTCTGCTGCTCCATAGTTGTACTCTTGAAATATGTCTGTAAACCAATAATATTTTATTACGCTGACAAACATACTGTTTAGTATTAAAACGGGAGGAAAGCAGAGAAACTGTTGTATTTGAAATTTGTTTTCTTGTACTTCTCGTTGGCTCGATGAGGAATACCATTAGACTCGTTTCTGTGATTCTAAGACTAATTTCATTCATAAAATATCATTATTTTAATAATGTACCATTTTAAACGAGGGAGTGACTTATAAAATGCTACCTTCTAAATTGATTTCATAAATTATTGCCCTGCTATTGCAGTGATGCTCAACCCGCGGCCCGCTGGCCTCATCCACCCGAGTCTTTTATTGCCGCCCACTTGGCTAAATAAAAATATACAGCAATAGTTTATTGGTTTGACCTTAGTTCTAGAAAAAATTCCGACTGCGGCGCTTTCTTTATTCGTGCTGTAATTGATATTTTTATCTTACTCTTCACCTAAATGCCACAGAATTTTAGTTAAGGTTTGACTTACCGTTTAATAGTTAATAATTATAGTTTCATATGCGATTTTTAGGTTAAATTGAGTTGCAAGTGCAAATTTCACAATAAAACACTGATTTTTACGAAATTCCTGTTTTAATTGTTTGCAAAATATGCAAGTATGTTTGCACTACAATCCGCCACTTTCATTAAATTTGGACACTTGCCGGTTTTTGGGGTGGCGGATTGCCGAGAGACTGATGCATTTGATTTTTCTTGATGAAAATTCTCCCAGACTTTGTAGGTATAATCCTTATTGCTACATAAATCATTAAAATTATTTCAAAGCAACATATCGATACCCTAGTTCAATAGGGAAATAACTCAACATTTCTGGGTTTTGAGTTAATGAGGAAAAATGGTAAATGGACATTTTTTTGGTGTATCTTTATAAGCCTAGAAAAAAATAATGTATCAGACCTAAAAAAAAATGTTTAAAGTACAAAATCTCCTACTTATGAACCATTTTTTCGATATCGTCAAAGTTTTCGTTGTGGCAAATTAAGTTTATTTAAAATATGACCGTAAAACATGTTAATAATTATGCCTGAGCCTTACAAAATAAAATAAAACACACATTCTGGTGATGTTTTTTTGCGTAAATCGAAACATGCGGCCGATGTTAAGTGGGAATTTCAACCTTGTCACCACTTGCACAAGGAGCTTGTGATTTTGTTGAAATTTTAGCAAGTGGATCGCCCTAAAGGTACAATCCAAAAAAAATCCTGCGTTAAAATCCATGTGTTTTATCGGTCCCTTGAAACTGATAGTGTCCTCAATGTCCTGAGAATATAAGAAGTCAATCCATAAGAAGTTTTTTTTTCGATTCTTTGAAGAACCCAACAGAGTTTCACTGTGCATCAACTCACAACCCTTGTTGACGGGTCATTTTCTCTTACTATTTATTCTCCATTACATTCCCTGAAAAATACCGATAGGATTACATTTATTTTTAATTCTTTGGTACATACCCGTAACGCCCAGCTGAAGATAATGTTCAAAAACTTTTAGTGATGCTGGTTGAAATTTGGCAATTATTGTCGGCTGGATTAACTGTGGAGATAAAATAATACACAATAAGTTTGCGGAAGTGTCAAATCGGTCATGGAGCTGGTACGACGGTGTTCTAGTTTACTTCAGTTTACCGATTGGTCCATGACTCATTTTGTTAAAAGCGGGAGTTACATTACCAGCTTAACATTTTCATGACGCAGTTGAACGACGGCTCATTTAAGACCCGGCACTCCCAGCTCATTAGCTCATATTCCAGTTCGTCGTACGACTCCCAGCTCCTACGGCTCCTAGCTCCCAGCGTATAGGTGTAGGTACAAAACGTCCAGATTCCAGACTGTCGGGCGCCGTTCACGTACTGTACAGTAGCTATACACGTGTAAATGCGGTAATTATTCTTATCTCTACACACGAATGTGTAAATCCTTTAAAACAACTACTTTAAGATGCATCATGGCACCAAATATTAATTGCAAGTTCTACGGTCGTGGGTATAATTTAGCCTTGTGAAATTAGACACGTATACGATGATTTTATATAAACAAATTAGAACAAAGGACCTTATTTAAAGATGCGTCATCGTAGAAGTGCGTAAGAATACTATTGAACATCTGAGATATGCTTATATTTTTGGATAAATAAACAATTTTAAGTGGTTCCAAGGTTTGTTAAAAACAGTCTCAATTCAATCTAGCCGTGGTACGGTTTACCAGGAGTCGTATGCTCACGGTTCATCAAAATGAGCCGAAACAAATGAACGACTCATCGTTACTTCCGTTGAAACCTAGCACTATATTAGGGTACTTACGTAGTCCATCTGTGCCCTGTCTTCACCGATGATCAATGACAAGGCCTTGAAGCAGACATCCCTGTCGCTACTGGCAGTTGTGCAAAATGTCTGTGTTAATCCCTTCGTTATTGTGCTATAGCCGAAGGTGCTAAATCCGAAAGGACGTAGTGTTCTCTGAAATCATCACGTTACAAATACATAATTCATGTTTAATAGTGTGTGTTTTTAAACTACATAAATTTAATGTTTTTAAAATGGTTAGGGCTGAAAATAACCCTCACCAAAAATACATTTTTTTTGCCCGTTAACGAGTTTTTGTCACAAAGGTTCATATTATGGTCTTGCTGCCGAGAACTCCATTGTATCCTCTCTTTCTAATAATATATGGTTCAAGTCCCAGCTGCTACCGTTATTTTTTTCTTTTCTGTGTCTTTTCGGTTTCCCGTTTCATTTTGAGAATTGTTAATATTATCTTTATAAAAAAAGATTAATTTGTATTATTTTACAATTTGTTAATTTAAAATGTAGTATATTTTCGGCACGTTCTAGAGTGGTAGATACTTTTAGTATCGCCCTGGTGAAAGACCACCATTTAGAATAGAAGCGTTGCTTGAGATGGCTTTAACCATGTTTGGTAACCAGATCTGAATGAATAATCAGGTACTTCCACACCTTCCTCTTCCCCATCCCACTACTTCCAGCCTCACAACATAACCCAATTGGGGATGCCAGGCAGTTGGGAGCAGTTAGGACTCTTGTGAGGTACCCACATAAAAAAAAATTACAATGGGTCTAATAGCGGTATCGATTTTAGTACGCATGCTCAAATCACTCTTCATTATGTAGATACTCTGCGTAGCTCCTGTAAGCACTCTTTGTAACCCATTGTGCCATTTCTCTTGTCCCGCCTTATTCCTTTGACTGTACCCCAGTCCGTTTAATAAAGTTCGCCAGAGTTGACATCGAGCATTTGGCGGTGTTTGTTAGAGAGCTTTAGATCATCATTGGCCGACCTGAGCCCGTGTTGCCCCTGGGTAAGATTATCACACGCAGAGACTAGTCAGATTTGATGCCGTTCAGTGCCTAAAGGTTTATTCACATCTGCCAGCAGCACCGCGCAGTGCAGAACAGTACAGTGCAGGAACAGCACAGATGCGAGTATTCGCATTACATCATGCAGTACAGCACAGACCGAGTACTAACTTCCGACATGGTGAAAAATATCGGTTCACTTTAGGGTGTATTTATTTTAACAGGTTAAACAATAAATACAGTTATCAAGACACGCGTCAACCGCAATATATACCACGCTCAAATTAAACACGTGCTCTCCCGAGGACGACAAAAAGCACAATGAAAATTGCAGCGCTATAGCGCTGCGTCGCAATTTACGTAACTAAAGCTTACAGCACTCTAACTGTTAAACACACCTAGCAGTCTGTTCAAAAGTTGGTATGTGTGATATTTTGCATAGATGACTCTAGTGTTTACTAGTATTAATTGTTCATGGAGTCACCGACAGATGTCACTAGTATATAGGGTTCCCGATGTCAAAACCAGAGGTACGAGCTCACTTGATTTCACTGAGATTAGAGATTACTAGTTAGGCCCCATTCCCATTACGATTAAAAATCGCGTCGGGCTTCTCTGTTCACACTGCACGATAGAAATTCGGAACGATTAAAAATCGTGTCGGGCATCAGAGTTAACTTTCCTCGACTATGAATACGAAGGTGGCGGGTTTAAATCCTTGCGTAGCAAGTGAATTTTATTTGATTAATCTGTGTTATTTATTCAATTAAAATTACGTAAAGTATATACTTTAAATATTTACTGCACTTTGCAAAGTGGTGAAAGACCACCATTGAGAATTGAAATGTTGTTTTGAAATGGCTTTAGTCTTGTTTGGTGACCAGATCTGACGACCCAGGTACTTCCTCACTTTCCTCTTTCCCATCCCCTTCCCCCTACCTTCAGCCCCACAATATACTCCAATTGGGGATGCCATAGTCTCACTGGCTTCAGACGGTTGAGAGCAGTTGGGACTCTTGTGCGGTATTCACATAAAAAAGAGGATCTTGTTTTTGTTTTTCTTCCGATTTCTCAAAATCGTTCATGAATAGACGATAACTTCAAGGTATTATTTTTATACAGCTCCGAGGTTCTATCCCGAAGCACAATGCTTTCTTTGACTCGGTGATTAATCCCACTAGGTGATTAAATTTTCAGGTATTATTTACTTCTCCATATTACTTATAATAAGTAATCAATATATATTATAAACGAAAAAACCTGCGGCCCGAAAAAACTCAGAAACGAGTCACGGTACGATCAAGGAAGTTATATGGTGTGGTAGAGGTTCGATAAAGCTGTAAAAAGTTCTGGAAGGAGTGGTGGAGTATGTTGGTGAGCCAAGAAGGTTCCAGAATTTTCTGGATGGTTCGCTAACCCAGACACCTCCACAAAAAAGCTATGCCAAGAAATGAACTTGCTGAATGAAAACTGTACGAATGTAATATATGCATATTAATCTACAAAATGCAAAATGGACTTATATGCACGAACACAGCATTTATGAAAAAACATCACAATTACACGAACACTACACAAGACAACATAATAAATTGTACACGAATACAGTGAAGACTGAAAGTGGTAAAAGAAACATCGGCCGTGAGGGTGTATATATATATATATACAATCTCCTTCCCGATAGACTGAAAACTGAGAATCTAGTAAGAACATTTAAAAAAAAAACTGTTAAATCTCAAAATAAGTGAACAAAATAACAATGTATGATAGGAATACTATGTAATATAGGAATAATATGTAAGGTATATAAATAATGTAATGTAATATTAAGTAATATGATATATAATATAAGTATTAAAATAGGTTAAGAATAATATGTATGTATGTATTTCTTCTAACTTGATAAATAAAAAATAAATAAAGACAAAGCGCTTGTTGTGAAGACGGATTTTTATTGAGATTGTGCTCACAATAGTATGTAAATTGGTAAATTAGGCGTCTATGGAACCCGACCAGAGGGCTAAGTCTTTTGCGTTAGCTAACGCAAGTTAAATCGGCCACAACACATTTTGGCAGTTTCCATAAACGCAGCGTCGTTTCTTGCGTTTGCGTTACTGATTTGTCTCCTAACGTAAACGCAAACTTAACCAATTAGCGCGAGACGGACTACCAAAATGTCAAAATGTGTTGTTTATGACTTATTTAACCTACGTTAACTAACGCAAAAGATACAAACTTGGCCCCCAGATCAACTGTTGTACTATTTCTTCCTCCTGTATCGATTGATAATTGCATATACAGCTAATAAGTTGAATCTTATCGGTGGATAGATAGATGTAGATGTCGCCTGTGTTCTCTTTAGGCTGTATCTTTTGATGGGTATGTAGTATGTACTGCTACACCTCCATTATTTGCTGCTAGAGGCCGTACTGGGCAGTTGGTTTGGACGAAAGGGGTGTTAGTCCAACTTACCGGTAGGTCAACTTTATTCGCCAGCTGGATGACGTTTTTCAGTTTGGGATTGAAGGCCGCGACGGGCGCGAGCGCGGTGAAGGACGCCACGCGCGCTGCCACGTCGGGGCGCGCACTCGCCAGCACAAAGTAGGAGGTCGTGCCCATCGAGTAGCCCAAGTAGTGCAGGCGCTCCGTGCCCGTGACGCTTTGCATCGTGTCGAAGATGGCGGGCAGGTCGTAGATGCCGTGCTCGTGGAAACTGACGAAAACAATTAGACCTATATAGGTATAGGAGAGAGAAAAAAATACTCGGGAATAGGCGAAATGTTAAGATCACCGAGGAAAGAAGGAGATTGAAGAAGGTGGATGGAAGAAGGAATAAGAGAGTCCAGCTTTGTATGGAGGCCTCCTTGAATATTTACAGTTTTGCCGATTCTTAGCGACCACCGACCACTCATCCAAAACCGACAATAATTCTGCGTATCTCTTCCATCCATTGACTCCATTCGATGAAATCAAAGTAAGGGGGGATAGCTAGGCTTGCCGCCAATTTAAGTAATAGGTAGGGGCTGGGGTACGGGTACGGGTAGGGTATACTTTGCAGTTTGCTAACTCAAGAAATACTACGAATGATTTATCTATAAATTTTATATGGGTAATTAGGAAAATATATAAGGTTTTAAAAGACAATAATCCTCAAACTCCAATATTTTAAATTCTATATGAAATACAACTGGAATTTTAGGTAAAACGTTCAAAATCGCTTTCTTTGGTTTTCAAATTGCACTTATTTTCAGACATGTTAGTATGTATTTAGTAGAATAAGGTTTATAGTTTGAGGGTTTTTTCCTTTCGAAACCTTATACTCGTACATTTTTCCAACTACCCGTATAGATTTTACAGATAAATCATTTGTGGTATTGCTTGTGTTAGCAATCTGCAAAGTGATATTTATTGCCATTTTTGAGTACTGACCCTCAAAGTAATGAGTAATTTACCTGAAGTTCCAGAAATTTAGATTTGTCCTGTCCATTTTCACATGCAAAGTATACACGTTGCCACGTAAATTCCCAATCCAAACATCGAACCCCTCGTTCGCCAAAAGGTACCCTGCAACCGAAGATATCGAGTTACACATTATTAGTATTTATTTAATTCTGCAATAAAAAACTTAAAAAAATAAGTTTTATATGTATTTACAGAGTTAATAACGACAATAACATTAGTTTTTTGATATCTCCAAAAATGACGAAGTTGTGAGATTAGTAACGGAAAAACGTATGCTCGTGACGTAACAAGTCACAATTCGAAAGGCAGTAACGCATACTGCCGCGCCCATGATATCTATGGCCGCGCCAGTCATTTTCTGAACTGTGACGTCACACATCGGCTGACCGGTGAGATTATCAACATTTTGACAGCTTATATCTTCGGTATTTTCCAAAAATTCAATAAGTTTTGTCCTCAACATGCTCTAATTAATATGATACATTTGTAAATACATGAAATTCCGTTGTACACTTCTAGTTCTAGTGGTAAAACAGTTTCTATCATGTCATAGAATTAGTCCTGAACCTAATATATTCGTAACAGGTAGACGTATTATAATACCGTCAGATATTGAAAATATCGATTATAGATATTAGCGTTCTAACCGTTCCGAGTGTGGAAGCGATATTTTGTTATTCATATCTATTGAATACCGATTTGGTATGTGATATCTGATTTCGATACTTGCGTTACTGGCTGTTCTCGATACAATATTCCGTATTTAAAATTGATTTTTGGTATCGCTGTATCTTTCTTTAAGTTGGAACGCCTGCTCTTCCTGCCACGCTCTGATATCTGAGTTTGTTAGGTACATTATATTGATATTATTCTCGACTGACACGTACTTCGTATTTAGAGTATTATTACCCTGTAAGTACCTCTCGCTACTGACTGTCAATATCTGCATCCGATGTCACACCAATATCCGGGAACAGTGAAAATAACGTAATTTTTTTTGCGTGTTTCTCAGTTGTGCACCGGTACCGAACGCTAGTTCCTCAGAGCATCTTCCATTAAAATAGTGATAGAACAAGGATAGCATTCCCACTTGATGTCTATGCTCCAAAGATTGCAATCCGTTTGTTAACCGCCCTATGCCTATGAACGTACGTGAGACGCAAACTTTGATTGTACCATTCTGCGCTATCCCGTATCGTGTACGCGCTTGAGAAAAAAATAATATATCAGTGAGTATGACTAACATTGTATTCATAATCTAGACCAAATAAAAAGTGATTATTTTTTGCCTATTTTTCAGAAAATTACCTGAATGTAGGGCGGTTAAGATAGGCGAATCTATCAAACGGACCGCCCGTTTCTACACAGAGTTAAGGGTTTTTTTTTCAGATTTTTTGGGGCTCCCAACCTGGGGTGACTTCAAAATTCAACAGTGGGGGCGCATTTGCGATTTGTATAGGGTCAGCAGTTGTGTATTATTAAAGTATCTGCGGGCTCTGTACAGAACGCCCAGCTTTTCTAAGAGGCTAACTTTACTTTGGCTTCGATGGAGCCCCCATACCTGAGCTGGTCACTCAGGGTTACGTCAAGTATATCAATGGAGGGAGCATTGCTATTTCCGCCAAACTAATATATCAGAATTAATAATAGGTAGTAATAATTGGATGATTTGTATAGCGCCGCTTTATGAAAAATCACCTCAAGGGCGCTGTACAAATATTACTTCCAATAATAATATTGCCAAATAACAGGTATGACTCAGGCCTACATAGAATGCAATTTGACTGAAGTCACAGATCACAGAACACGTAAACATACTTGCTAGTAATAATGTGATTAACAGTACTTGTCATTGTACATAAAAATAGACAATTTTCCAAATAAAACCCATTGTCGTGTAATATAATAGATGTGTAATTTATATATTGATCTGACGTTTCCAAAAGACACATTTTATTTATTTTTTGTTTTCTGTTTCGTATTTTATTAGAGATTTGTTAATGTTATTGGTAAAACATAAATAAATTACATTGTGGTAAGCTTCAATAAGTGATTCCAATAAAAATGGGATATTATAATTCCTACACAAAACCATATACAATAATATGTAGCCAAAAGGGAAAGAGTATGAACGATTGTGAATACAATAATATTGGAAGTTTTCTCACCCAGACTCCGGTTCTTCCCCATCCGTATAAAGTCTTCGGAGCTGCAGACAATGCCGTGCATGAGTAGCACTGGCGCCGCATTGCGGGGCTTGACATCTGCACGCCGCAGCCGGTGCACGACCAGCAGGTAGCCGTCCGCAGTGCGAGCCGTGTGCCTCTCCGCCGTGTATTCGCTGCCCTCGCTGGTTACCAGCTCTGTCTAAAAAGGAAAGGAATACAAATTCTTTCAACCAACCAGAATTTTTTATAATCTCCGACCTTTCAGCATTTGCGCGAATGGCGATCGTTTTTGGCAGTTCTCACCTATTCCAAGAACAACGATAAATCGTTTACTGGCATCCAAAGGGTTAAGCGCCATGGAGTATATTTCGTCCACCACACGAAATAAGAAGTATTCCGTGGTATGACGCTTAACCCTTTGAGTGCCAGTATACGATTAATCGTTGTTCTTGGGATAGGCAAGAACTGCCAACAACGATCGTTGTTCGCGTAAACTTTGAAAGGTCGGAAAATATTTGCACTATCAGAAAGTAGCCATCGGTAGTGCGAGCCGTTTGCCCCTCCACAGTATGTTCGCTGCCCCCTCGAGCTCTGTCTGAGAAAGATTATGCATTGGTTATCCAGTATGAGTAATTACACAAAATTATTTTCAACACTATTCATGGAGTAAGTTAGATGCCAGTATTTTAAATAGAGGTAAATAAAATGGAGTACATAGTATAGGCGATACATAGAAATAAAGGGATATAATATGGCATGGAAGCGTGCCGACTGTCGCCAAGCTACGACCAAACTGCACGGACTATCAAGGTGGCGGAGCCAATGAAAGTTATGCGTTTGGTGTGTAGGTAGAAACAAAGGCTGGGCTTCGCTTTGCGTAGATGCGTTTTACTAGTAGTACGGGTGAACGATGTTAGAGACACGTGTTGCGCTCAACCGGGCGCTCCCGGTTTCATAGCCTATCTCCCTTGTTTCCCTTATCTATGTTACCTACTAGAGGTGGGCGTTTCAATTTATTTTCCAAAATACCCTAAACCATTCCGGTTTCTAAAAATAAACGGTTACTCGAAACTGTAAAAATTTATTATTATATATATATATATATTCTTTAAATATAATAAAATCGATTGCGGAGAAAGCGTTTCGTAGCAAAGGTCGGCGACGGCGTTTCGGACGGAAGCGTTTCTTTCCAACGGTTTACGGCTTGTCGCGGACAGGTGTTTAATTTTTTTCGAAAGCGTTTCTTTGCAACGGTTTACGATGGGTATAGCAGTTTAGTTTTTCGGGAGCTGTTCAAAACGTTTCGCGCGTAAATCTCAAACATGTTTATTGTGCTCTATTTTAATAATTTCACGCGATTTTATTGCATGCGTAGTTACACGTTTTTTAAAACATCTATCCCAAAATCCGCGACACTGTTGCATCCGTTTTGCAACTTAAATGGTTACGAAAAGAACGGTTCACTTTATTTTGCTCACCTCTAGTTCCTACCTAAATATCATAGCTAGAAAGAGAACTTCCCTATTCTTTGGCAAACGCCTTAGAATAGGGAAGCATAGCTTAGCCACAATACAATGATAAATAATTCATTACCATAATATACGATACTTCGCTACTGAAATATTGGCAACATGAATGGGAAGTAAAAAATAGTATTCGATAAATCCACTAGTCTCAAAGTCAATATTATGACATTGATGTGTATCTACTAGTTTAACTATCCGGCTTCGCACGTGATTTGTATGCTTGAATACAGCTTGTATGGACGTACCCGTCGATTTTCCTGAGTTTATTTGAAGTAAAAATGTGTAGATGTCATTTTGGTCTCCGTTGACATTTTTATTCAATTAGTACTGTACTTCTTTCCGGGAAAACTTCCTATTGTTTTATTTTTATTATGAAAGGCACTTATTCAACTTTTTGGAAAATGTAGTAAGACTTTATAAATATTTTCGTATTTAAACGCTCCGGTTTTTTGCGATTTCTCGGGTGAAAAGGGTTAAAGAAAAAAAATAAGTATACTTTATTTCACATGTGGCTTTCATATTAGCGGTTATAAGTTTTTTCTATGTGTATTTTGCTAATACATGATAAAAAAAAACAAACAGTAATAATAATAATATACGTACGAAGTTCATGTCGGATTTCAAGGATGATGAGACCATTTCATCCTTCCTTATGTTGAAAACCACCGCACAAATCACGTACAAAATCACCCTCATTGTTATATGAAAACCTGCAAAATCGCATGTTTTAAAAAATATATATTTATAAATAATCCTTACAGGGGACTATGGGCCTGCTTCGTTGTAATTTCTCTATCTGTTAACGGTAATTGTAATTTGTTTTTACAATTGAACGCACAGCCGGCTGCCGCAGTGCGTTCAGTACAACTGCCTTAGTGTATATTTGTTTTGTTTGTTTTTCAATGTAATCTCTTTGAACTTTGTATTTTTCACATCGCTGATACAACATCTTAAAACCGCAAAAAAAAATATTCACATGTTTTGCTGCAGAGAAATGGGCCCCGACGGCGTCCTTCGAGTTATCTTTATCAGTTAATCTTTCTTCTAGCATTTTTTCTTTCTTCAGATCTTAAAATAAATATATACCACTCGAGGCTAAATCTGTGCTGTAAGCGGGGTGACCAATTTATTTCATCCCCGTCTCCCTCAAAGGACGCTTCGCAAAATTCGCGTTCCGAGTTCACAGGTTTATTGTCTGAAAGCAACATCACACGGCGCCTCAACTTACCCCTTTTCTGCTCGACTGAGCAATAAGTTTCGCATAGAAGACCTCGGTTATGGTACTTTTTGATTGATAGTCTATCTTCAGAACTCCCCCACTGTCTCACTGTGAAGATTGAGGTCACGGGTTTTGTGGTGGCGCGCTGAGATTTGAATTTCCCGGGAACTGTTTCTCCCTATCCTTCCCACTGCGTAGATTCTTATAGACTCCGAGTCGTATTGGTGGATCCACGTCTCATCTCAGGTTCAAATTCGCCTCCAGATCTCGTCCCCAATCTCTTCACACAGTTTGAGAAGTCCATGAGAAGTTTTCACACTTCCTCGTGTTTAAATGGTTATGGACGATTTCTCCAAATATTTCTGTACTAATGTTCACTCCATTGAATAAACTTTCCGGTCTGCCAGCACGATTTCTTTCTCTTTTTACATGTTTTCTGCAATAAATACCGATATTGTGGACCCTGGTTGGTCGTCATCTTAAATGAACTCTCTACCCTGTTTCTACAATCGATTCCATCTTTGTTTACCAAAGACGCTGTTCAATTTGCCACTAATGTCCTTTGCTCATATTCCTTTCTTCACAAGATATTTTATCACTGACCAGTACTCGAATTTAAGCATTTCAGCTAGGGCACTGTGGATATTTTTGACCGATTTGAAGATGCATCAGCAATGCGAGAAATGCATTGACGGTCGGAAAGATTACATGGAAAAATATTGAATTCTGTTGACCTTTATTACATTCGGCTCATTTTCCATCAGACACCCCTCGTATCAATCAATATTTTTGCTTAGATCAAACGCAAAATACCGGGAAATTCAAAATAGAATGGTAATAATTTCAAACGTGCGCAGTTCAACGAAATGCAATTTTTACCTATATACGAAGATCTAATGTAGCATCTACCACCAGCACATAGAGTTAAATGTTGCGTGAAGACGTAAACATTTCACAATATTCCGAATTGTAAAAAAATAGGCCATCTCTAAAGACCGACTGAGTTTACAACGGAGCTGTCAGCGGTTGGTCTTTACTGGCTTAATGATGCAAGATAATGATAGGGGTGATTATTCATTTTAAAAGAAAAATCTTACGGTCAAATTCATCACATTTTTAAAATGAGTACTACCTTGCGACATGTTCTAATAAAATTTTGGTCGACTGTGTCAATTTTCAATGTTACTGTGATCTAAATTCTGTTATAATTCGTTGTACAGTAGCGTGTATATTATTTGTAACACACATTACGAATCGTATAAATGCCGTGCGTATCTGAAAATACTTCTCGTCAACTATAAAAATATATTAATATTTATTTATAAAATAATCGAAATATGCATTTATTGACGGCCTCCATGGTCGAGGGGTAAGGCTCTCGACTACGAATCCGAAGGTCGCGGGTTCAAATCCCGGCGTGCGCAAGTAAATTTTATTTAATTAATTTGTGTTTCACAATTAATTTAAAAATAATGTAGTATATTTGCGCACGTTCCAGAGTGGAAGATACTCTCAGTATCGCCCTGGTGAAAGACCTCCATTCAGAATTGAAACGTTGCTTGAAATGGCTTTTAGCCGTGTTTGGTGACCAGATCTGAATAGCCAGGTATTTCCCCACCTTCCTCCTCTTCTCCTTCCCCTCCCCAATACCTTCAGCCTCACAACATTCCCCAATTGGGAATGCCATAGTCTCACTGTATCCAGACGGTTGGAAGCAGTTGGGACTCTTGTGCGGGTATTAATATAAAAAAAAAAATGATGAAAAAAAAAACCTAAATAACGAACAAAAATGCTCATATCTACAGATAATTTGCAAATACATATTCAGAGTGGAAGATACTCTCAGTATCGCCCTGGTGAAAGACCACCATTCAGAATTGAAACGTTGCTTGAAATGGCTTTTAGCCGTGTTTGGCGACCAGATGTGAATAGCCAGATATTTCTCCTTATCCCCATCTTCCTCTCACCCTTCTCCTTCCCCTCCCCAATACCTTCAGCCTCACAACATTCCCCAATTGGGGATGCCATAGTCTCACTGGCTCCAGACGGTTGGGAGTAGTTGAGACTCTTGTGCGATATTCATGTAAAAAAAGAAAAAGCTCATAATCCGATATTTAGTTATCATAATATACCTACAGATTAGCGAGGGGTCATGAATCATTTTATTAAGACCGCTAGTCACGGTACAAACTCAAAATTTTAGTACGACTCAATTGAACTACGGCTCATTTAAGAGCCGGGACATATTAAGAGCCGACCCCCAGTTCATGAGCTCATACCTCAGTTCATACGACTCCCAGCTCCTACGGCTCCCATTCCCAGCGTATAGTCGTAGGTACCAAACGTCCAGATGCCAGATTGTCAGGCTCTGTTCACGTACTGTACAGTACCTACACACGTGTAAATGCGTTAATTATTCTTATCTCTACACATGATTGCGCGAACCCTTGAAAACAACTGCTTTAAGACGCGTCATGGTGCCAAATATTAATTGCAATTCCCACGGTTGTGGTCATAATTTAGCCTTGTTAAATTAGACAATACGATGATTTCGTATAAACAAATTAGAAAAAAAGGATCTTATTTAAATATGCGTCACCGTAGAAATGCGTAAGAATACTATCGATTATCTGAGATATATTTATCTTTTTAGATAAATAAACAATCTTTCTTAAATGGTTCTAAGGTTTGTTAAAAAGAGTCACAGTTCAATTGAACAGTGTGGTACGGTTTACCAGGAGTCGTACGCTCACGGCACATCAAAATGAGCCCGCTCAAATGAACGGCTTGTCCATGAACGACCCATCACTACTACAGATACACTTTTTGTAACTAGAAAATTTCAGTCAATAAATTTTCAAAATTTGCCGTAGATGAATATTTCATATGGGGACCCTTTTTGGAAAAAAATACTATAGCTATATTTATGGTTCTGCCTCTGTTTCTGTTGTAACTTCTGATTCAGTCACATGCTTTGTTCATCGGGAAGAAGGAGATGTTACAACGGATCTGTCTTAATTTTGGGTTTCTTTTAAACATCTTTAGATATAAAATACTATACCACCTCGAATATTTATGAAATTAAAAATTCTAGTAATGTTTGTTTAGAATGATTTCCTATATATATGTGCCGTGCATAATGGGTATATAATATTATTATGGAGGTAAACATTATCCGCGTTTTATCAGCGCATCGTAGATTGAAATCTCTACAAGATCGTTTATAAATGCACGAATATAATGTGAATTTTGTGATGTAAACATATTTTGTTACGAAATTGCACCATAAACGAGGGAAATGATGCGATGAAACGGTCGTAAACTCCGATAATTAGGCGCACTGAAAAGATAATCCCCAGAAGTGTGATCTGTAATAATCTAGATATGTTTACGGGTTTTAACGGTCCAAAGTATTTTATTGATTAGTTTTTGGGATATTTTCCCGTATTGCGCTTCCTTCTTCTTTAGCCAACGTTTCGGACAGTGTTTCAGTATCTATCATCAGGGCGGACGTATAGATTGTGGAGAAGTGTGTATTTATATATTCATAAATACACACTTAACCACAATCTACACATCTCGATCAATTTCAGTAGAAGTAAGGAGAAATTGTGCTTCCAACCGGCACACGGACCCGCCCAAAAGACACTTATATCGAAATGAATTTTTTTTTGATCAAAAAACCTTTAACTTTTTTCCACTTATTTATTTTCGACCTGACCGGTTTCACCCTATCACGGGCATCCTCAGACTGGTACAATGAATACTAAATCTATGGTATATATAGCATGGATGTCGGGAGTGAGTTCCCTGCTTTTATTGTTTGAAATTTATTTTATTGTTGACGGTACTGTTTATTGTGTTTTTAAAAACTACTTTCGGGACCCAGTACCAGTCTGAGGATGCCCGTGATAGGGTGAAACCGGTCCGGTCGAAAATAAATAAGTGGAAAAAAGTTACAAAGGTTTTTTAATAAAAAAAAAATCATTTTAATATGGAATTTCACCATGAATTGACAGTTTCAAAATTAGAAACACTTGTATCGGGTTCTCTTCAGTGTAAATAGGATAATCGTAATGCTGTATTTGTTTACGAGAGACAAAAAATAGAACTACTCGTGTCAGTTTTTTTATGAAGTGCCTTCATAAAAAAAAACTGAATTCGAAACACATTGCTTTTCTAAATCTATATATATTTTCTAAATTGGCATTCATAATACCGTGCCAATTAGACCCTTTATAAAATGAGAATTATAATGGATAGGTGATTTTTTAAATACATATTTTCGTTATGGGAAAATATTACATACTAATTTGTGGAAATGACTGCAGTGGGGGGTGATCCTTCTGGAGGAATTTTTGGGGACTCTTTTATATTCTTTTTTATTTTTTTAACGCATTTTCATGGCTAGTAGGGGTGTCCGCATAGCAGGGGCGGGCAGTCTATAAAGGCTGAAAAGCTGTGAAAAAGGAACCATAAATTCAAAGATAATAGTTTTTTTATGCTAAACATGTCAAAGAAATCGGTAAGATTATTACTTATTACTCATTTATTCAGTTGTCTACAACAATCAGCGGAAAACGATAATAAAATTGCATTTTTTAAACATTCAATGCACAATTCATACCCGAATTTGAAAAACCACATACATCCTACCATTTCTCATAGAGCAATGCGCGCCACTGCTACATAGCAGGATTTCGCGAGACTTAAGGGGGGGAGGGACGTCAGGGAGGGATTATTTATTAATTTGCAATAATGCTAATATTATTTCGCAATAAACAATGTTTTAACTCCACAACAAATATTACTTCCTATTCTCTATCCTAATTATATACGAACAGATATAGAAAAATATACTTAGCTGTCAGGTCGCTTCAGATGAAAGATGTTTTATTACAAAATTTAAGCTTAGAGAAGATATGATTTTTACAGTTGCTATTTTATCCTCCTTTTCTGTTGATGTCACAATTGTTAGAGGATTGGTGGCACAAGAAAAGTTTTAGGACTGGAGAATATTTATAAAATGACCTTAAGAAGTACTCAATAGATATTAACTTTTTTTATGTAGTCCCGGTAAGACAGATATCCTGGGTTCGATTCCCAGATGTGACTAACACCTTTTTATTTTCTGACACAGGAAAATAACAAAAACAACATTAGTTTAATAATTTATTTTTAATTATATTTTTCAGAAAATTTTATAACCATCTTCACAACATTATTGTTCAGAAGCTTGTCGATGTTCCTCGCCCATATAAAGTCTAGGTGGTTGAACATTTCGTAGGGAATTGGCTTATTGTAAACCACTGGACTCGTCTTTTTTAAGGTGTTTATTATCCTGTTGGCCACCTGAAAACAAAACAATATTAGACAATACGATTTCTTAATGCGCACGTGTGTGACTAACTAATTAAATAACCATCACGTCCTTTATCCGCAGGGGTAGGCAGGAAGAACGAACCGCCAACAACGCGGTCTTGGCACATCATCTCATACAATATACTCTTCTGTTATTCTCACTGTTGACATAGCCCGACTCAAGTATTTTCTTCACTTGATTGTGCCGTGTCTTCCTCGGGCGTCCTCGACTTCTTCCTCCACTCACATTCGCGTCATGTATTCTACATACGCCCATTTCTTCGTTCATCCAGCCCACAATCAGCCTTGCATTCTTTGTGAATCTCAACACTTTTCACACTGTCATACATGGTTTTACCACATACCCCTCAGGGATATGAGCTAACCAGCCAGCTAGGCTAATCAATGAACTAACCAACCATTACGCCGTGTCTCCGCAGGGGTAGGCAGAGAGGATGAACCGCCAAACAACTCGGTCTTGACACACACTCCTTGCTTCATTCAATATACTCTTCTGTTATTCTGGCTGTTGACATGGCCCGAAATTCATTCTGTCATATATTCTCCACACACGCCTTTTCGTTCATCCGCTCTACATGCCCAAACCATGGAAGCGTTTCTTTTTTTTAAATCTTACTCATTACGCTGACATCAGCCTTGCATTCTATGCGAATCTCAACATTTTTTACACGGTCATAAATGGTTTTATCACACATACGCCTCAGGGATCCCATTTCGAAAGTGTGACCCTTTCAAAATTGGAACTGATGCACAGGTAAATCATTTTAAAGATGTTTGCTGCACAGTGGTTTAAATTGATTCGGCATAGTTTGGAAACAAAGCAAATAAATCGGATAGGCATATCCGAGACACTATCTAGATTGCAAATAAATTCAGATAGAATCTTGCAATCTTGTAAAGATAACAGCCAAAAATATGGGAATTAATTGAAGATGATATTAGTTAAATTGAGGTATGAAATCGATAAAAATTACTGAAAGTATTAAGGCCTCATTAGCTCAGTGGTTAGAGTGCTATTCCCGGTAAGACTCCCATATGCGATCGTTACCTTTCTATTTTCTGTGTCTTTCTGTTTCGTATTTCATTTTAGATTTGTTCAAATTATGTTCAATTATTAAATAAAATAATTCATTATGTATATTCTTATGATACATTTGCAATTCCGATGTTCTGGAACGTATTACGGTTTATGTCCCCGATAACTTCAGCAGAGCTACGCAGCACAGGTTTTTAATTTTCCAAGAGGGAGTATCAACCTGCTAATGATCTACCATGAATTTTAGTAAGTAGATCCCCTTAAAACGAGGCTGTGACTGTGATTTTATTGATGCACCTATCTAATACGATAATATGATTTTTGTGAAATGTTATTGTCGGTCGATATGATGATTTGATATGTTATTTAATAAACTGTATTTCACAATAATTTATTTTATTTTATTTTATTTTTATTTTTATTATTTATTCATTTTATATTTTTAAATTTATTTTAGTTTAATTTTTTAAATTTATTTTTTAAATATTTTATTTGTCTAACAAAAAGGAGAAAGAAAAGAATAATTGAAATAAAATTAATATAAGAACATAGATGAATGAAAAGAGTAAGTCTCGGAGTGAAAGAACGAAAGAAACGTCTGGAAGAGGAAGAAGGAATCAAAATGGCAAAACACTTTTGCCTTCTTGGAACACTTCAAAGAAAATATTAAACTGTTTTGGAAGGAGGTCAAAAAGTCCCGAAATGGTCCAGAAAAGCGGATGTATGAAAGTGATAAAATCAAAAGATGGAAAAATGTTAACAAATGAGAAAGGAACAAAAATGAGATGGATGAAATACTTTGAAGGGGTTTTTGAAAGCAACCTGACTGATAGTGGTACCAGTGGCGAATCAAGTATGAATGACGATGGGGTGAATGTTCCCAAAATCAGCATGGATGAAATAAAAAGAGCGATTAAATGT